>CAMZMU010000054.1:48787303-48892897 GCA_947311845.1 Poa pratensis
AGACAGAGTACTAAACATTTCATCGAAAACTTACAGCAGCTTGCCAAACAAAGGCTAATAGAAAAAAGAATAGAGGTATGACAGGCATAACATCCACGATTGGGTTGAAAATAGCATAAGCTTCGGGCAATTTGGCAAAGAAAAAACTAGTCGGATAAAGAACAGAATTAAAACAGATACAGGTTAAACTAAGTATATTAGGCATAACAAGCATTTCATTCTTGTAGAGTAAATAATTGGATTTTGATTGAGTTATTTTTCTAAGGGAAAAAGGAAAAGGTAGATTCCAAATCTTTTTTCTTCGGACTTTCCCAAACACAAAATACCTCCTTGTATTCGCACTCTCAAATGAGTGTGGAATAAATTCGACTTTCATATAATATCTTAATAGAATTCCATGTAATGATCAATGCATTTTTTTGATTCTCTATTATCTGCATGTCTAGAATACTAGCAAGAGAATATTCCTCATTTTTTATGTAATTGAAATGGGATTGACGAATAACAAATAAACATAATAGTGTTTATTAGTGTCGCATAAAATGAAATGGGGCGTGGCCAAGTGGTAAGGCAGCGGGTTTTGGTCCCGTTACTCGGAGGTTCGAATCCTTCCGTCCCAGATTGTTTCTGATAGTACTCCGCAGGAGACAAAAGTTTATTAATATTAAATTATTAAAGAGAATAATGGTATCTTATGAACTCTTAGATTAGATGCATTTCTAAGCATTCACTTTCTTTCTCAGAAAACTTAATAAAGTCTTAAGTCCAGTCAAATTGAATATCTTTATTTTCATGAAAAAATTGTGTCTATCAGGCACATTCAGGATATGCCTCTACTATAAATTCACTTAATTATATTTTTTTCTTACTTTTTTTTGTATTCTAGTCGAAGAAGTACGGAAGTACGAGAATTCTATAACTACCAAAAACTTTCAATCTATTCATTGGAATAGTTTATTTAGTTACATAGTTCATTTTTTTATTGTTACGGTACGGAAAAAAAATATATTGCTAATCTAATTCTAATATAGTAATTAAATTAATTAAACTTTTTTGAAGGTTGATAGTTTATTTATTGGGGAAGAGTTGATCCTTCTCTTCTCACTTCAAAATTGATAACTCGAGCCATCCGTTGAGAATGGAAATTTAATATAATAATAAATAAGTCTTAAGCAAACCCGTTTAGTCGTCTTTTTCGAACTTTGTTTCATTCATATGATAGAATATGGGTTTAAATAAATCGGATCTTTGCGGAGGCTTTCCCGATAAATACTTACTTTACTTTTATCATATTGCTCCATAGACAGTAAGTTTGAATTAGTATACACAAAACAAAACCAATGACTATTCACGATTCCATCCATATTGGATCAATTCTCTATACCACTTTGCAATGAAAAGAGGAATGTTTGTTATGGTAAAACTTCGTTTAAAACGATGTGGTAGAAAGCAACGTGCGACTTGAAGGACATGATCGATTGTGGATTTTGCTATCCATCATTTTCCATAGTAATGAAAATGCTCTTGGCTCGACATAGTCTGTTCTATTCGTCCCGAACCAAATTTGCGCTGGGTTGTTTGTTTTTAAGTAAATAGTACACGATGGAGCTCGAGAGGATAGAATTGATTTTTTATCAAGGGAAAGAATCTAGGGTTAGTGAAAACTAATAAATTAGGACAACTTTGTCAGTCTATCCTTAATATAGAAATGGAAAGGTTAAAATAATAAGAAAGTCCTATTTTTGAAGATAGGGAAAACTCTTTCAATTAAAAGTATATCAAAATTAATTCTCCTTATTTGATTTCTATAGAATAGGGAGATGCTTTATCAAAGGAAATAAGAAAAAAAGAGTATGTTGCTACTCTTTTGAAAGAAAAAAGAATAGGAATTCCCGAAGTAATGTCTAAACCTAAGGATTTCACAAATCAAAGATAAAGGATTCCAGAACAAGTAAACACAATTTTCAATTGTCTCAACAACAGAATTGGATCAGAATAAGGAATAAAAGTAAATTCGTTCGAAATGAGACAAAGAAAAGAGTTTAGAGACGACTCAAAAATTTTCGAAGGATTTTGCCTTTGAAGCCTGCCAGTCAAAATTAGCCAACTTGAGTCATGAGTATAAATGAAATTTGTTTTTTCTGTAAGGAAATTAATGCACGTCATAGTCTAATTTCTATTATTATAGACAGAAATGAAAATCAGTTTCTCGAGCCGTATGAGGATAAAACCTCCTATACGTTTCTAGGGGGGGGCGTTGTTTATCTACATCTATCCCAATAAGCTGTCTATCGAATCGTTGCAATTGATGTTCGATCTCGAAGAGAAGGAAGAGATCTTCGAAAAGTAGGTTTTTATGATCCGATAAAGAATCAAACTTGTTTAAATGTTCCAGCTATTCTCTATTTCCTTGAAAAAGGTGCTCAACCGACAAGAACTGTTTATGATATTTTAAGGAAGGCAGAATTCTTTAAAGAAAAAAAAGAACTTTAAGTTAATTGAAGAACTAAATGAATAAATTAAAGTAGGAGAAGATCACTAGTATTCCTAGTTCTCTAATTATTTAGACATAATTCACCTCCTTCTTAGTCCTATTTGGATTTATGTCGTGCCAATCCAACATAAGCCCCTATTTTATTTACTTTTTCTATCTAATTTTTTTTTACCATTGTATTTCCATTGACAAAGGTCTATTGAACAAATAGAATTTGTAGATAGATAGGTCTCTTTATCCTCACTGCATATTATATTATATTTTTATCCCTACACTTCGCTCAAATGATAAGGGTGTTCCTTTTGCATGTATTTTCATACAATATTTTTATTTCATTAAAATAAAAGTCGCTAAAAAAAAAGGAGCATTTTGCCATTGTAATCGGGGTCGCTCTTTTTTTAACCTTAGTGTAGTGGAATTTAACCGGATCTGTTCATTTTGGCATTTGAGTTTTTTCATGGTCGATAAATTCTTTCTTTTGATGTCTTGCTAATTCAATGTTTTGACAGAAGCGCGCGGTGTAATTCCATTGATTTTTGGATTTCGATCGTATCTAAGATCCTTTTTTTATCTGGGTTGCTAACTCAATGGTAGAGTACTCGGCTTTTAAGTGCGACTATGATCTTTTACACATTTGGATGGAGCAACAAATTCGTCCAGACTCTTGGTAGAGTCTAGAAGACCACGACTGATCCTCAAGGGTAATGAATGGAAAAAATAGCATGTCGTAAAAAAATCAATTGATTTTTTTTTGAATGGAATAAAAATTACGATTTTCTGGGTCTAGTGAATAAATGGATAGAGCCTGGCTCCAATTCTGGTAAAATAAAAAGCAACGAGCTTAACTTCCTAATTGGAATGATTCCCCGCTCTAATTAGACGTTAAAAATAGATTAGTGCCGGATGCGGGGAAAGGTTGGGTTTTCCTATGAGTGGACCCTTTTTTTTTTCTTTTTTTTAGAAATCCTAATTATTCTTGATTATGAATTGAATAAGGGATATTGTGGATTGAATGTGTAAAAGAAGCAGTATATTGATAAAGAGGCTCTATTCCAAAGTCAAAAGAGCAATTGGCCTGCAAAAATAAAAAATTTGTTCTGTTCTCTTTTGTTATTTAGAACAAACATAAACTAATTGGGTAGAAAAGGAGCGGAAAAAGATCTGTGGATTAGACTCCCTTTCTTTCCAGGGTTTGTATTAAAAAATGCAACACCCTGTTCTGACCATATTGCACTATGTATCATCATTCGATAAACCGAGAAATGCTTCTTCTCTCTGATTCAAGTAGAAATACAAATGGAAAAATTCGAAGGGTATTCAGAAAAACACAAATCTCGTCAACAATACTTTGTCTACCCACTACTCTTTCAGGAGTATATTTATGCATTTGCCCATGATTATGGATTAAATGATTCCGAACCTGTGGAAATTGTTAGTTGTAATAACAAGAAATTTAGTTCACTACTTGTGAAACGTTTAATTATTCGAATGTATCAGCAGAATTTTGGGATTAACTTGGTTAATCATCCTAACCAAGATCGATTGTTGGATTACAAAATTGGTTTTTATTCTGAGTTTTATTCTCAGATTCTATCTGAGGGATTTGCAATCGTTGTAGAAATCCCATTCTCGCTACGAGAATTACCTTGTCCCAAAGAAAAAGAAATACCCAAGTTTCAGAATTTACGCTCTATTCATTCAATATTTCCCTTTTTAGAAGACACATTTTTGCATTTGGATTATTTATCACATATAGAAATACCCTATCCTATCCATTTGGAAATCTTGGTTCAACTCCTTCAATACCGTATCCAAGATGTTCCATCTTTGCATTTATTGCGATTCTTTCTCAACTACTATTCAAATTGGAATAGTTTTATTACTTCAATGAAATCTATTTTTATTTTTAAAAAAGAAAATAAAAGACTATTTCGATTCCTATATAACTCTTATCTATCAGAATATGAATTTTTCTTGTTGTTTCTTCGTAAACAATCTTCTTGCTTACCATTAGCATCTTCTGGAACTTTTTTGGAACGAATCCACTTTTCGAGGAAGATGGAACATTTTGGGATAATGTACCCAGGTTTTTTTAGGAAAACCATATGGTTTTTTATGGATCCTCTTATGCATTATGTTCGATATCAAGGAAAGGCAATTTTTGCATCAAAAGGAACTCTTTTTTTCAACAAAAAATGGAAATGGTACCTTATCCATTTGTGGCAATATTTTTTCTCTTTTTGGACTCAGCCGCGAAGGATCCATCTAAACCAATTAGCAAACTCTTGCTTCGATTTTATGGGGTATCTTTCAAGTGTACCAAAAAGTCCTTTGTTAGTAAGGAATCAAATGCTGGAGAATTCATTTCTAATAGATACTCGAATGCCAAAATTCGATACCATAGTTCCCGTTACTGCCCTCATAGGATACTTATCAAAAGCTCAATTTTGTACTGGATCGGGCCATCCTATTAGTAAACCCATTTGGACAGATTTATCAGATTGGGATATTCTTGATCGGTTTGGTCGGATATGTAGAAATCTTTTTCATTATCATAGTGGATCTTCGAAAAAACGGACTTTGTATCGACTAAAGTATATACTTCGACTTTCATGCGCTAGAACTTTAGCTCGTAAACATAAAAGCACGGTACGAACTTTTATGCAACGATTAGGTTCGGCATTTTTAGAAGAATTTTTTACCGAAGAAGAGCTAGTTTTTTCTTTGATGTTCACCAAAACAACCCTTTTTTCTTTCCGTGGATCGCACAGTGAGCGTATTTGGTATTTTGATATTATACGTATCAACGACCTGGTGAAGCCTCTTAATTAATCATTAAACAGAACTAATAAACAGAAAAAGGTTGATAAATAATCGAGATAAACTTTCATATTTTGCATTCTGAAATGTTCCTTTTATTATAATAAAGAGTAGGGGAATCCACTTTTAAATTTACGAATAAAAAAAATTAGTAGAACTTCCTCTTTGGAATAGAAATAGGCTATTTCTACATAGGGAAAGTCGTGTGCAATGAAAAATGCAAGCACGATTTGGGGAGGGGTTTTTCTCTATTGTAAGAAGGAAGAATTATCTACTCCATCCGACTAGTTCCGGGTTCGAGTCCCGGGCAACCCATATGAAAAATACAAAAGACCCATCTTAGTTTTTAACTTGGACTCATTTCATTTACAAAAATTTTGGTTTGGTTAATTTACCTATATGGATATCTAAGCTTTGAGCTGATTTGGTTGACATTGGTATATAGTCTATGTTATACTGTTAAATAACAAGCCTTCTATTATCTATATTATTTCTAGTTAATACGTGTGCTTGGGAGTCCTTGCAATTTGAATAAACCAAGATCTTACCATGACTGCAATTTTAGAGAGACGCGAAAGTACAAGCCTGTGGGGTCGCTTCTGCAACTGGATAACTAGCACTGAAAATCGTCTTTACATCGGATGGTTCGGTGTTTTGATGATCCCTACTTTATTGACCGCAACTTCTGTATTTATTATCGCCTTCATCGCTGCCCCTCCAGTAGATATTGATGGTATTCGTGAGCCTGTTTCTGGTTCTTTACTTTATGGAAACAATATTATCTCTGGTGCTATTATTCCTACTTCGGCGGCGATCGGATTGCACTTTTACCCAATTTGGGAAGCTGCATCTGTTGATGAGTGGTTATACAATGGTGGTCCTTATGAGCTAATTGTTCTACACTTCTTACTTGGTGTAGCTTGTTATATGGGTCGTGAGTGGGAACTTAGTTTCCGTTTGGGTATGCGTCCTTGGATTGCTGTTGCATACTCAGCTCCTGTTGCAGCTGCTACTGCTGTTTTCTTGATTTACCCTATTGGTCAAGGAAGCTTCTCTGATGGTATGCCTTTAGGAATATCTGGTACTTTCAACTTTATGATTGTATTCCAGGCAGAGCACAACATCCTTATGCATCCATTCCACATGTTAGGTGTAGCTGGTGTATTCGGCGGCTCCCTATTTAGTGCTATGCATGGTTCCTTGGTAACCTCTAGTTTGATCAGGGAAACTACTGAAAATGAATCCGCTAACGAGGGTTACAAATTTGGTCAAGAGGAAGAGACTTATAATATTGTGGCTGCTCATGGTTATTTTGGCCGATTAATCTTCCAATATGCTAGTTTCAACAACTCTCGTTCTTTACACTTCTTCTTGGCTGCTTGGCCTGTAGTAGGGATCTGGTTCACTGCTTTAGGTATTAGTACTATGGCTTTCAACCTAAATGGTTTCAATTTCAACCAATCTGTAGTTGATAGTCAAGGTCGCGTTATTAATACTTGGGCTGATATCATCAACCGTGCTAATCTTGGTATGGAAGTAATGCACGAACGTAATGCTCACAACTTCCCTCTAGATCTAGCTGCTCTTGAAGTTCCATCTCTTAATGGATAAGGTTTTTCTGCTAACATATAGGAATTTTTGAAGAAAGAAAAGCTAGAAATACCCAATATCTTGTTCCAACAAGATATTGGGTATTTCTTTGTTTATTCTGAATCTTTCTATTCTGAATTCAGTTAACGACGAGATTTAGTATCCTTTCTTGCATTTTCATAACTCGTGAAATGCCGAGTAGGCACGAATTCCCCCAATTTGCGACCTACCATAGGATTTGTTATGTAAATAGGTATATGTTCCTTTCCATTATGAATCGCGATTGTATGGCCAACCATTGTGGGTAGAATGCTAGATGCTCGGGACCACGTTACTATTGTTTCTTTCTCCTCCTTCATATTTACCTTTTCTATTTTGGCCAATAAATGATGAGCTACAAAAGGATTCGTTTTTTTTCGTGTCACAGCTGATTACTCCCTTTTTTCCTTTTTAAAGAGTGGCATTCTATGTCCAATATCTCGATCGAAGTATGGAGGTCAAATCAAAATAAATAGAATAATGATGAATGAAAAAAAGATAAAAATCCTTTAGCTGGATAAGGGGCGGATGTAGCCAAGTGGATCAAGGCAGTGGATTGTGAATCCACCATGCGCGGGTTCAATTCCCGTCGTTCGCCCATCGCATTATTGCAAATTCCAAAAATGCAATTTTCCATATTCCTAGTTACGTATTTACTTACGGCGACGAAGAATAAAACTATCGCTATATTTTTTCCTTTTCCTAGTTCTTCTTCCAAGCGCAGGATAACCCCAAGGGGTTGTGGGTTTTTTTCTACCAATGGGGGCTTTCCCTTCACCGCCCCCATGGGGGTGGTCCACAGGGTTCATAACTACCCCTCTTACTACGGGGCGTTTACCTAGCCAACACTTAGATCCGGCTCTACCCAAACTTTTTTGGTTCACCCCAACATTACCCACTTGTCCGACTGTTGCTAAGCAGTTTTGGGATACTAAACGGACCTCCCCAGATGGTAATCTTAAAGTGGCCGATTTACCCTCTTTTGCAATCAGTTTCGCTACAGCACCTGCTGCTCTAGCTAATTGCCCACCCCTTCCACGTGTGATTTCTATGTTATGCATGGCCGTGCCTAAGGGCATATCGGTTGAAGTAGATTCTTCTTTTCTCTCAAAAAACCCCTTCCCAAACTGTACAAGCTTCTTCCAAAGCATACGGCTTTCTAGATGTATATGACGATCTCTAGACAGATGGATCTTATATGAATCATATGATGGAGTACCACATGAGTGGATATATAGGAAAGGAATCCAAATCTGCTGAATCGCTCATGTTATGATCTTCTACATCCTAGGTCTCCGCGTTCCGTCATCTGGCTTATGTTCTTCATGTAGCATTCAGATCGAATGACTCTATGAAATTACGTCGATACTTCCACATATTATGGGTAACTTAGGAGACATCCCTATTTTCCCCGGGGGTCTTAATTACCACTGCTTAGCTTTCAATTTGCCTCTGACCATCAAATTAAATGTGAATAACCCGTCCTCCTCTCTTTGAAACAAGGGGCGCTTCCGGTTCTGTGCGTGCTTCAAACAATTTAGTCTTCTCCATATTACCATATCTCTAGAGTCAATAATTTTCTATGAGGAACTACTGAACTCAATCACTTGCTGCCGTTACTCAACAGTTTTCTGTTGAGGTCTATCCCGTAGAGGTAGTCAAATTGGATCAGTGATCGATTTCTAGGTTTCGTCGTAAACCTAATTGGTTACTTCCAATTACGTAAATCAATAGTTCAAACCGCACTCAAAGGTAGGGCATTTCCCATTGATATAGGAACTTTTGTACCAGAAACAATAGTATCTCCAATTATAGCCCCTCTGGGATGTAAAATATACCTCTTCTCACCATCCCCATAGTGTATGAGACAAATGTATGCATTTCGATTAGGGTCGTATTCTATGGTTACGATTCTACCAGATATGTCTTTTTGATTCCGTCTAAAATCTATTTTACGGTATAGGCGCTTATGACCTCCCCCTCTATGCCTTGCGGTAATGATTCCTCTGGAATTACGACCTTTACCACAACGGTGCCGTCCATGGATCAAATTATTTCGTGGATTGGATTTCACTTGCCTGTCTACGGTTCCCTTGCGTGTGCTCGGGATAGGTGTTTTGTATAAATGTTTCGCCGTATTATTAAGTATTCTCCTTTAGTTTTTTTCTCTATCTAGAAGTGGAATAGAATAACCCGGTTGAAGGGTAATGATCATACGTCTGTAATGCATTGTATGTCCCAGAATAGGTCCTATTCTTCTAGCCTTTCCAGGTAGTCGATGGCTATTCACAGCTACTACCTTAACACCAAAGAAGAGTTCGACCCAATGCTTTATTTACATGTGAGATATGCGATGATAGAAAAAACTTAATTAACCGTTGGGTATTCAAACTAGTTTACAAAAATCAGAAAAAGGGGAGAGGCTTTTTTTTATCTCTCCTATCTATAAAAAAGAAAATTGGTTCCTCTCGTACGTCGTCGTCCTTCGTCCAACTCTCTTCGTCGCTCCTCTCAGAATTTTTATGGCTGACAAGTGGGACCTTCCGAAAGAAGGAAACGCTCCCGACATCCCCGCTCCTCTCTCGCCCGCTGCGGCGGCGCCGCCGCCGCTCACCCAGCGCCTAAGAGACCCCCTCCCCCGTCCTCTCCAGCGCCGCCGTCCTCTCCCCTGTCATCTCTCTCTTTCGAAGAGCAGCTCCACCTCGAGCTCGACGCCGCCGATAGTCCGTACGCCGCCTTTGCCATCGCCCACCTCCGCTGGCCCGTCCAGATCGCCCTTCCCAGCCCATATCCTTCCCTGGAGTGCTAGGCATCCTCATCTTCCCACTGTGGCGGCGTCAATTTCATCCATCGGTTGTTGTGCCCTCGTCTTCCACCTCGGTCGCTCAGCGGCCATGCTTCTCTGGCCTTGCAGATGAGGGATAGGGGATCTCTATCTCGCCTGTGTGTGGATAGCTGGAAGAGGCGCGTGAGTCGATCTGGGAGGTGCAGTGGTTGGTAATTGCGTCGAGATGATTGGTTCAACTTGTTACGCCTCGAGTTTTGCTAGACATAACGTTTTACATCTGTAGCTTGTGCAAGGAGGCGTAGTTAATTTTGTGATGAGAGACACATAGAGATGCTGCTCCTTCTAAAATAGGAACTAGCTGCACACCGCCAATTTTCCGTGTAACTATGGCTTTTTATATTGCAGAGTACAAGGATCCATACAACTCGTGGTTGCTTTTGGCGTGTGAATGTGTTTTTCCTGGACTTGGACTTTGCACCCATGATATCGCAACAGTTTGTCCCTGCCAGGTACTCATTCCAACCCTATCATATTATATGGATTGTTGATTAGTT
Source organism: Poa pratensis (assembly GCA_947311845.1). NCBI lineage: Eukaryota > Viridiplantae > Streptophyta > Magnoliopsida > Poales > Poaceae > Poa > Poa pratensis. Next base: position 48,797,589 of record CAMZMU010000054.1, read on the forward strand.
TCTTGATGATTGTGGTGTTCTGGAGCTACATGGCTTTCAAAGGGGGCATGAGATAATTTGTCATTAACCTACCATCTTGGAACTTTATGACCATAGTAATCACTGAGATAATCTGTGATTTCCAGTGCTACGCCTTGTGATGTGCAAGTGCAATAGCATTACTCTCATCAAGCACGGCGGGGTTGCAAGGCATTGTTCTCATGCGCTCAAACTGCTTCTAATTTTCAACTAAGAGGACTGCTGATTTGAGTGCCGCGCATCGGAATCTGTTGATGGTTAGGATGATCGATTACTGAAGGCTTTTGTGCAGTGTTGTGTTCTATCTTCTATAGACGATGGACCTCTGCCTACTGCGAGCGCCACGAGTCCACGACACCGCCCAGGTCTGCTATAGCAATCTCAGCAAGAAGTTGCAGATCTTCACCCAATGTTGGTACACTGATGGAAGCACCAGCCTGACGCATTTAAGGCAAATTTTGCGAATCTTCATTAATGCAATGATGGTTCTGCCTCAATGCTTTATGTGTTCTTATATATGTGATCTGTCTAATTTGGTAAATGACCCTAAACAACTCATATGGCATGTTTTAGAGGACTACCAAAGTTGGTTCAGTTTGAATTTTGTTGAATGTATTGCAATAACATGGGCTAACCTATAGCTCTGATGGAAGTTTTGAATACATATCAATTAAATCAGTTATGTTTCTGCTCTCTTCAAGTTTGTCTACAAAGAGAAAAACATTACAATTTTATGGTACTACTTATGTATCATACATTACAGTCAGTTATGTTTCTGTTCTCTTGAAGGTGACTGTTTACTAATGGTTTGTTGCTGATCAACACCCCTTACAGTCGCACAGCTTTCACTCTCCACAATATTATAAGCTCTTAGAGTTGTCTTCCTAAAAACTGGATGTATACCAATGTTTGCTTTTGTGGCGTTCCTCATTTCTTTTTTCGAGCATGTAAGTAGGTGACACTTTTGATTAGAAGGTAAATAGAAAATATATTCAGCCTAATCTTCTCTCCAGATTAGAAGTTAATTTCTCACAATGAGCTACTGCTGGCATTATAGAGGCTCTCCATCATTTCATTTGACATTATTACTTTTTTGCAAAGACATTAGACATTATTACAACGATCGCTTCACAAACTTTTTTGCTAAATGTCAGCTGCAATTTGAGTTTGCCTATGCTCATCTAAACAAAAACGCTGAACATGGGTGCTCAGCTAAGAATGTCATTATGATATATCTACATTTTCACCTTTTTGAACTTCGGCTTGAATTAAAAAGAAAGTGTTAGGACTACAGTCACACACGCTTGATCAGGCCCAGCAAGAAAAGGAAAGAGTCTTCATGCTCTGGATTCCGGCAACTGGTTCTGCCACTTGGGCATGGGAGTTCCTATTTGGTTTGGCCCCACAAGAGAACTCTGCCTTCCTCATATTTGAGTACAACCACCCAGCAGCGTTAACATTTCTATAGAACCCCTGCATCAAAATTCAGTTTGTACCAACCTGAATCCAAATTATTCAATGACCCTGTAGTTTTTTTTGTTTTCCTGCACTGTTATCTTTCGGGCAGAACAGAGCCTTCCATGGTTAATTTTATTGAACAGGAGCAGGTAGAGCAAGGGGACAAGATGATGATGCACCCTAACATGATAATACTGGCGAAGGAAGGGAAGAAGAGGAGCATGCAGAGGAAGGAGTACCATGTCTGGAGACGATCAAAATGAAGTACAAACACCCAGAATGCACCAATAACTTCACTCAGGAATAATGTACCACTTTATGTAATGACAAGTGCATTTGGTACTTAACGTGGAACATGTGGAGTGATCCTGGTAATCCATATTGTAAGAGCTGATTCTCGTGTGATACATGACCTTATAAGAAGGAATTTATTTTTCTTTATCATTTTCTTCACTTCAATGGAATAAATTATTAAGGTGCGTAAATGGTCGTTATGTTGTCATATTTTTTATGCGACTTTTAACTGTATGTTCGAATAAATATAAAATGCCCGTGCTAAATTAAAATTTGAAAATTGAGTATAGTTGAGAAAAATATCATATATTCCTCTAAATGAACATCATCTGTTTTTGGGAGTGATGAGAGTGCAACTATGCGGGCTAGCATGTGACATCTTAAATTGCTTGCTAACTTTGTGGGAGGACATGAAAAAAACCCAAAGAAAATTAGTCACATTATGTGTCCGAATAAGTTGAAAGGAAATCCTATATACAGATGTGGAGTTGAATAAAATGTAGTTAATACTCCCACCATTTCCAAAAATTAGGCCTATACTTTTTTCAAAGTCAAACAATTCGAACAGTGTAAATTTTAACCAAATTTACTTAAAAATATTAACATCTACAATATCAAATCAATACGGTTCTATGGAAACATATTTTCGTATGATGTTCTAATTGTTGGTCTTCCAAAAAAAATTATAGTCTTTCCACGAGAATCCAAAAATACAGGTTTAAAATGAATGTATTCCCCGTTGCAACGCACAGGCAATTAACTATTTAGGTAAAGCGGAGAGATGCTGTGGATCGCAGCGAGTTGTACGAAATCCGGCCAAGGCCGCGCCTAGGTTTTCGTTGCCACCAAGTTAGCGAAGAGGCTACAAATACGGCCCATCGGTCTCTCGTCCGAGACAGCAAAAGAAGTGAGAGAGAAAAGGGAAGTTAAGAGCTCTCGACGACTGAAACCCTACCCGGAGCCCAGCCGCCGCCGTCGCCTCTTGTATGAGCTCGAAACCCTAGCCCCAAAACTCGCATCTCTCTCCCACCCAACCCGATCTGATCCGGCACGTGCGTCTTGCTTGTCTAGGTTTCCAGCCGCCGCGTCGCCAGGAGAGGAGGGGGTGAAGAAGGCCAGCGCCACCATGGCGGACGAAGAGCAGATGGGAGGAAGGAGGAGGCCACCGAGGTGAGACGCTCTCTCTCTTCCCCCCCCCCTTACGTTCTGCACAGCTGCTTCGGCGGATTCGTCTTTGGTTTGGGCGGCGAATAGGCTGCCCAAAGGAAGGGGACGGATAGAGTTTTGTGCTTGTTGTTTGCGTGGATCTTTGTCTGGCGTATGAATCCGCGACGATTGGAGCGCTGCGTTTTCTATTTGTGTACATGGGTTAACTATCGGCTTAATCTGCTAGGTCAAAGCATAGGTTTGGCTGATGTGATGTGTCGTCTGATTCTAGGGCAGCGCTTGTTCGTTCTATCGGACAGGAATATAAGACAGTTCTCTATCGGGCAGTTAAGCATAGGATTTCAAGCCCATGTAGCATTGAACAGCAGTACGTTGTTGGTTAGGACATTTGAACTCTTAATGTTTGCTAATGTTTTCAAATATACGACCGTAATGTCCCCTGATGCAGAAATTACTGCCTTACTTTACGGCTTACTGTTTATTAAGTTCAGCTTTTTGGGGATAGCTATTGGCTTATTGCGTGCTTGTTAGTGTTTCATATATTTGTCTTGCCAAGCTTCTGTTTTCCCTTGTCCTGTGCATGCTTATTAACAATTCTTGTGATATTTTGCAGATTGCGCCTTTTGATCCAACCAAGAAAAAGAAGAAGAAGAAGGTTGTGATCCAAGATCCAGCTGATGAGGTTGATAAGTTGGCAGAAAAGACTGAGAGCTTGGCAGGTTTGTCTAGTATGCTGCAAAAAATGATTTCATGATGTACTTGCCACTCTTGTTGAAAGTTTTATGCATTGTTTTCAGTCGCCGAGTCTGGCGAGCAAAGCTTCGCAGGAATGAAAAAGAAAAAGAAGAAACTCGTGAGTTCCTTTGGCTGAGTTTCTTTTTCTGTACCGTGTTTGCTTGTCTTTAATGCTGTGAACAAGATGTTGTGAAATGCCCTTTTGTATATCAAATTAAAATTATTTGTCCCATTCTCCTCGCATGCACCTCATATGTTTTTGAGCACAAATACATGCCAGTACTTTAGATTAACAGTTCCTTGTTGCAATTTTCTACAAGCCACTCATGTTCAAATTTCAGGTAGAACTTGATCCGTCGCTTGTCGAGGTTGCAGATCCTGAAGACACTCTTGGTAAATATATCGATTGTTAGTAGTTATATTTTCCATCTTCATTGCATTTGCTGCTGTGCCTGAGCATGTATTCTCCAGATGATCAAATTGGAGAGGATGAACAAGCAGAAGGGATTGTGCTGGGTGGAGCAACCCAATACCCGTGGGAAGGAACTGATAGAGATTACAAATATGACGAGGTAATTGATATTCATTCTGTTTAACATTTCATTATCCTATTATTTGTTGGCAGATGACAGACCATGAGTTCTGTGAACAAATTAACATAAAAGAGCATGTATTTTTTTCCATTCAAAGTAGTAAATTCGTATGTATTTTTTCCATACTTAGCTTTGTCTAAATATGGATGTATCTAGACATATTTTAGTGTGTAGATACATCCGTATTTAGACAAATGCATGTCAAGTATTTTGGAACGGAGGGAGTAATAAGGTGGTGTAGTGCATATTTTTTCTGTGTGTTTTCTTGATTTAGCTATTGCTTTATTTTTTATTCTGTTGATGCTATCCTACATAACTAGTGTAATTGGCAGCACCTGATTTTTTCTTTCATTCAATTTTAAGTTGTATTCTTTAGGTGAAACCTTATCATGTATTTGTTTGGTTACAGCTCCTCGGCAGAGTCTTCAATATCCTGCGTGAGAATAATCCAGATCTTGCTGGTGATAGACGAAGAACCGTTATGAGGCCCCTCAAGTTCTTAGGGAAGGCACAAAGAAGACAGTTTTTGTTAACTTCATGGACTTATGCAAAACGTATGATTCTTCTTTGTTTTCACTCCATTTGATTTGTTGCTCTTTTGAATTGTTTTCAGTTGATAATCATAAAACTATCGTGAGACGCTAGCTAATGTCAGCGTCTACTTTCCAGAATGCATAGGCAACCTGAACATGTGATGAGTTTTTTACTTGCTGAGATGGGAACAAGTGGATCCCTTGATGGGCAACAAAGGTTGGTTATCAAAGGAAGATTTGCTCCGAAGAACTTTGAAGCAATACTCAGGAGATATATCAGTAAGTTTGCTGATTATTTTATGACTCTGGTCTCTGCTCCTTTTCTGCTGTACTCCTGTCTTTTATGTGCAAGTACATAGAGTGGTAGCACCAGATATATTTATGAGAAGAAAACACACCAATTCTATATATTCTAATCTCCGAGATTCTTTTAATTTCTTTCTATTTGTTTCAGATGAATATGTCATATGTAATGGATGCAAGAGTCCAGATACCATCCTTTCCAAGGAGAATCGGTTGTTCTTCCTACGTTGTGAACAGGTAAACTGTTACACCTTATTATTGTGCGCAAACACTAGTTTCACTAAGCAGTTGTAATTTCAGTTCAGACCATGCATCTTTAATGTTTCATTTGTTCAGATTTGCCTACTTTTGGTTTTATCAGTATCACTGTTTGAGGGGTTGTACCTACTACAAACCAGTGCTAGGGGCAAATATGTGTGGTAATTATACAACATCTGAGGTTTAAAGGCTGTACCATAGGTCCTTCGTGTTCTTGTTCATTGTATCAAGCTAATATGTTTTTTTTACGTTCCCGTGTCTAGTTTCTACCTATGATGAGTTGCTAAATGTATTGCCTACATTGTTTGATCAATCTCATGAGAAATCCCGCAACTTCTGAGGATGGAGCATTACATTTATTTTGAGTCAAAGGCGGTACCATAGGTCCTTGGTGTTCCTGTTCATTGTTTCAAGCTAATATGTTTTTTTGTACGTTCACGTGTCTAGTTTCTACCTATGATTGAGTTGCTAACTGTATTGCCTACATTGTTTGATCAATCTTATGAGAAATTCCGCAACTTCTGAGGATGGGACATTACATTTATTCGAGTCAGCTGCAATTAAGTTTTTTTATTTAGAATTGAGAATCTGCATATAATTTACATTCCGGTGTCTAGTTTCTACCTATGAATTAAGTTTTTTTATTTAGAATTGAGAATCTGCATATAATTTACATTCCGGTGTCTAGGTTCTACCTATGATGAGTTGCTAACTGTATTGCCTACATTGTTTGATCAATCTTATGAGAAATCCCGCAACTTCTGAGGATGGAACATTACATTTATTTTGAGTCAAAGGCGGTACCATAGCTCCTTGGCGTTTCAAGATAAATATGTTTTTTTATGTTCCCGTGTCTAGTTTCTACCTATGATGAGTTGCTAACTGTATTGCGTACATTGTTTGATCAATCTTATGAGAAATTCCGCAACTTCTGAGGATGGAACATTACATTTATTTGAATCAGCTGCAATTAAGTTTTCTTATTTAGAATTGAGAATCTGCATACATTCCGGTCTCTAGTTTCTACCTATGATGAGTTGCTAACTGTATTGCCTACATTGTTTGATCAATCTTATGAGAAATTCCGCAACTTCTGAGGATGAAACTTTACCATTTATTTTAATGAGCTGCAATTAAGTTTTTTTATTTAGAATTCAGGGTTTGCATACAATTTTTGCACTTCTAGTTTGTGCTGATGATGAGTTGCAGAATTATTGCCTACATTGTTTGACAATTATCTTTTGTGATAATAATTGCAGCGTCTGAGGTTTAACACTACGATGGTTCGTATGTTTTGTGTGGATTGTTTTTAGCTAAAAATGTTGCTATTTATGTTTTGAATACGGTATTAGTGATTTCTGGGCTCTCTACCCTATGATGAGTTGCAAACTTCATTGCCTACATTGTTTGATCAATCTTATGAGAAGCTTCTGCAACGTCTGAGGATGGTTAAAGTCATTTTTTTAGTATCTGCCAGACTGCCACAATACAAATACTAGTAAAACCATTTGATAAATATATTCCTGAAATCATAATAATTATCAATTTAATTTTTTGTAGCTGAAAGTTTTGTCGTTTATAGTGTTTTGTGGGCTTTCTACCTGTGACGAGTTGCAAACTCTATTGCCTACATTGTTTGACAAGTCTTATGAGAAACTTATGCAATGACTGAGTATGAAACATTGCCCTTTCTTTGAATGTGCTGCAATTTAGTGGTATCGTTGTGCTGTAGAGTTCAGAGTTACTATATCAGTTTTGCGATTCTCGAGTTGTGCCTATGACGATTTGAATTTATTGCCTACATTGTTTGATAAATATTGTGATGTAATTGTAACATCTGAGGCATAGGCAGTATCATAGGCCATCTTGTTCTTGTATAATGTTTGTTGTGGCCCTACCTACTTTTACATTTAAACATGTAGTACTAGTTTGTTTCTCTACCTACGATGAGTTGCAAACTTTATTGCCTACATTGTTTGACCAATGGTCTGGGAAACTCCTGCAACGTCTGGGGACACAACATTTGCGATTTCTTAGAATCTGCTGCAGTCTACTCCTAGTATATTTGTTTTGCCTTACAGTTCATATATTAGTTTGTAATTTTTGGAGTTATGCTGATGATGAGCTCAAGTTATTGCCTACATTGTTTGACAAGTGTGTTTGTGATAATAATTGCAACTTATGAGGCTTCCGTGTAATCATGGCTCTTTTTGGCTGTTCTGCCTTTTACTTGCTGCCTCCACATGAAAACTAATCTAATGCTTATAGTGCATTTTACCTATGATGAGTTGCAAACTTCATTGCCTACATTGTTTGACTAGCCTTGTGAGAAATTTCTGCAACGTCTGAGGATGGAACATTGCCCTTTATTTGAATCTGCTGCAGTTTAGTAGTTTCATTTGCACACCTAAAGTACACTAACTGTTTTTTCTTTTACCTTGATCAGTGCGGTTCGTCCAGGTCAGTTGCTCCTATCAAGGCTGGATACGTCGCCCAGGTTGGCCGGCGGAAGGCTGGGACTTAAGCTGGCTATTGCTCGGATGCTCAATCAACATAATCCAATTTGCCGATTTACAACTATTATTGTCCAGTTTTTACTGTGCCTACACCGTTTTGTGGATTTAGTTGTTTTCTGTACTTCGAATGTTTCTGTGAATTCTGTTTTATCTGAGAGGATCCAAGTTTGTGGCCGACTCTTTGGTGCCAGCTTTGCCTTGATTTTCATGGAAAAGAATGTGTCTTAGTGACGTCCTAGCATTGTCAAACATCTCAAAATAAGCATAACATTGTGAGCTAGAATGAAAAAGAACGTGCTGTTGCTGAATACCCCTCAGCCCTGTCGACCCAAAAGACAGCCTTACAAGGAAAACTATGCTAAAGAGGACAAGTTAACGTGTCGCCTCTATAGGTAGAGATGGCAGTGGGTTTGCTTCCTATCCTTAATGTTACATCCGTATCTGAAGTTTTTCCTGCCTTCATCTGGTTCAGAGTAGGGATAATATTTCTCGTTAAACAGCTAAATTCAAATTGATGTAGTTTTATGATATTATATGTTGGATATACAAAAGTACTTGTGTACCTTGCTAAACTTAATGTTACATCTTACATATAAAACATAAATACTTATTCGATACACATCTTTGTTAAATTGTTCAGCCGTGGCAACACACGAGCATAGCGCCTGTCCTCGCCTTAGCACGTATCGTGGTGTCCTCTTGCCTCTGCTCCATGGCGCCGTCTTCCAGCTGCCCCATGGCGCACGCAGATCCAGCGCCGGCGGACGCAGGTCAGGCGCCTCCCTCGCTCAGGATATCGTCGCCGACGCAGATCAGAGGCGTGAGGGTGGCGGCGGGGGCTGACCATGGTGCGACATGGGACGGGGAGACATCGTATGGTTGAAGCTACGGGTGTGGCCGCGTGGGCGTGGGCAGAGGGACTCGCGAGCGTGGGCCTAGCCCATCGACGAAGCGAGCGCGAGGGGGCGACGTAAGACGATGTTGGACGAAGCTGAAACGACGTACAAGGATGAAGCTCCGACAGACATGGTCGCACTGGCGACTCATCAGACAATCACAATCACGCACGCCTCAAGCCGCCTGAACCTATTGGGTGGCAACAAACCCAGTTTGAAATTAATTAAAAAATAGAAAATAGATAAGCTATTTTTTATGTCGTGAGTCTGATTTTTTCAAAAGCTGTCGTGATTTTTTCTAAATCCCGTTGCAACGCACGGGCACTTATCAAAAGACTTAAACAACCCTCTTGCTCTCTCCCTCCAGCGCACACGAGCTAAGTGCATCTTCACGAGCAGCCGCTTGATAGGCTCAACTCGGACAATCTGAAAAACTGTCCAACACTCTTGTCCATACCCAACTTTTGGGTCCGGCTCAGGGCGCGCCTACAAGGCCTAGACACAACTGCAACGCAGCCTCAAACGGACGCTAATTTTTTTAATAATACATTTTATTAATAAATTTGACAAATAATACACATTCTGAAGCATTTTCAGAAATAATACACACTCGGCTACGGTGTGGCCGATAGGACCCTGTCGGCTACGGTATAACCGATAAGCTCGTCGGCCGACGACCGTGCAGCAACGCAGAACCGCTCGGCCACGGTGTAGCCGACAGGGCCTGATCGGCCGCGGCGTGGCCGACAGGTTCTGCTCGGCCGCAGCGTGGCCGACAGGAGCTTAAAGCGTACCTTGATTCACCGGAGTAGCACCACCACCACCGGAGCTGCAGCAGCACCACCACCACCACGTCTTGCTCGGGCTACACCAACCTCCACCGTTTCTCCTCCATTGCTCCAAGAGAGTATCACGAAATCACCTCCACGGCCTACCCCATCAGTAGATCGGCGCTGCCCTTACTCCCTACGACCTCTAGGACGAAGATTTGGTGGCTGGTTGGATTAATCGGTGCAGCAGGAGAGAAATCGACGGAGCAGTTTGAAAAGGAGAGAGAGAGCAGACGCGAGGAGGAAGAAGACGCCGATCGATATTTCTTTGGACCCTATCGGCTATGGCCCGGCCAACAGGCTAATCGGCTATGGCGTGGCCGATTAGTGGCCACACGTGACTGAAAGGCCTGTCGGCCGCTGGCCTGGCCTGCCACCTGCTCGGCCGCGCCCTGGCCGATTGGGCCTACTCGGCTACGCTGCGGCCTATAGGCCCTGCTCGGTTATGCCGTAGCCGAGGGTGTAATTTTTGTGAAATTTCTTCCGAATGCGTATTATTTGTCGAAAGTATTAAATAAAATGTATTATTTAAAAAATAAGCCGTATGTCTTGTTATGCGCACACTGGCCACGTAGGTTAAAATTGCGCGTCAGCCTTCTCGTTTTCCAGGCAGCGCCGCCAGGCCGACGACATGGAGGTATCCCAGGCGTCGCCGACATTTAATCCGGCACGACGCCTCCCCACTCACGTCGCTTTTTGGCTTTTCGCCCACACCACGGTTTATCTCCGCTTCCCGCTTTCGTTTCCGCCCAGAGCGTTGTGCCACCAACTCCAGCCGTGCTCACTTCTCGCCATCCCATTGTCGGCAAAATGCCTCACCGTCTAGCCACCCTCACCCAGGCCGCGCGTGAACGTTTCCCGCCGCCGGAGCCAACTCCTCTGCATTCGAACGAGGACGAGGATGATGAGATGGAGGAGGACGTCGAGGACGAGGGGGAGGAGGAGGATGAGCTGCCATCCCGCTGGCCTCCTACGCCACCACGCACCAAGAGGGTCGTAACCAAGAGTTGCACGCGGTCACCCTCGAGCAGACCAACGACGCCATTGTCGAGCACGTCATGGATATCTCCTGCGAGAGCACGGCGTGGGAGGAGGTTGGCTATCAGCTCAGGGCAGTCAAGCGGAAGGCCATGGTGGAGCTACAAGCCCAGAGGGAGGCATCCTTCGCCGCTCGTGAGGCTGCTCGCATGGACATGGTGGTGGCTCAACACCGACGCATGGAGGAGTCTCACCGCCGGCCTGCAAAGCAACAGAGTTAGAGAGAAGCAACCGGGAGAGGGAGGCGGCGAGACATCGCCGCGTGGTGGAGAGTGCGGGCCACCAAGAAAGGAGCATGCGTGCGCGCACAACAACGACGGAGAAGCACCAGGTGGCGCTCCAAGCCACAACAGAGATGTGCTGGCTCGCGCGGGAGCGGGAAGATACTTGCCCCCCTCTTTGTTCGTCGACCCGACAACGGGGCTGACCCCTCTCAGTTCATCTACCGGCGCTGAGCGAGGGCGAGGCTGGCCCCTCTCACGTCATCGGCCTGGCGGCAAACGACGACGAGGCTGAACCCAACGAACCCACTCCCGGCGTCTAGATTAGTTTTGGTTTAAGTTTACGTTTAGTTTAAATTTTATTTTAAATTTGTTGTAATATGTCTAAGTTTAATGAAAATCGAGACGTTTGTTTAAATTTGTGTGTGTTCGATTAAAAAACTATCGGGGGCGACGTTGCGTAGCCCCTTATTAAGTCGGACATGTGTCTGGCACCCCGGATAGTGGACACATTTTCAGGGATATCGGACACATTTAACGCGACGACAACATCAACCACGGTGAGCAGCAAGCGCGGCGTTGTCATCAGCACTGGCCTCGGCCCTGCTGGCGCTATTGTCGTGTGCTGGGGCATGCGTCGACGACTGTAACAGCCCAAAGTTGAGAACCTAAAAAGTAAAAACCCGTGTAATTTTTCCACTTTTGTGTTCATTGCATCATGGCATCCATGCATCATGTTGTTGCTAGGGAATTGTGTTGGGTTAGGGATTTGTTGTGGTTTGGCACCACCTAAAACAAAATGCCAAGCTTGCTTAAGCCAATCTCAAAATGATGAAAGCACTCAAAGTTGCAAAACAAAATACTTTGGCATCTTATACTTGTCATGGAAGTTCCAAGAGTTCAAAAATGCTATTTAGAACTTGCTCTAAAATTTGTAAAGGATTATAATTTGGGAATTTAGCAAAATGCCATAACCAACCTTTCTAAACAAAAGTGGTCCAAACTATTTTATTTTGGGTCACCAAATTTCGTGGAGCTTCTACTTCTGATGGAGAGGCTACACAAATAATTTCATAGTTTTTGAAAGTGTCTAAGTGCTCCAATTAAATCACTGAATGTGCTGGTTTTAAAGAGGTTTTAAAATTTAAAACAGAAAAGGACCAGTTCGTGATGGGAAACATTTGTCCAGGGGGTTTTCCGCAATTAGTTCATCTCTTTCCTCCTGTAGCTCCCAGGGCCACGGCATGGCGCCAGTGGCGAGCTCGCCACTGGGCCCGCGCCCTCCTGCCGCGTCGTGAGAGAAGAGGAGCACCACGATGCAGCCCTGCTCCTCCTACCCCGTACCCCATCGCTCACCTGCTCCCTCGATTTCCCCTTTCCTCTTCCTCCACGAGCTCCATGGCCGCCGAGCTCCGCCGCCGCATCGCCGTTGATTGAGGGCTCCTCGAGCCAAGCCGAGACCACCACTCGCTCCGCCGCGCCGTCTTCTTCCTCTCCACCAGAGGAATCGAACCGGGTTGGCCGGAATCGCCGTCGCCGTCCACTATTGCGCCGCTGCCTTCCGAGCGCCGCCGCGGACAAACTCGTCGCCGTCGAGCATCCCCGACCTCCCCGTCACCGCTGCGAGCTTCCACGAGGCCAGGGTGAGCCTGCCGTCCCTCTGGACCTCGTTTCCCTCCCTCTCGCGCCGTAGTTCGCCGTCGCCGCAATTTGGAGTGCGTCGGATATTCCGAGTTGCTTCGGCACCGGATAATCCGACGGGATCCAGTGCGAGGATTGTTTCACTCCTTAGCAGATTTCAGCTCGCCCCCGTCGATCGGATTTTCCGAGTGTGCAAGAAATCGGATGATCCGAGTTTCATCAGTACGAGGAAGCTCTGAGTCCTTAGCCAATTTTCGAGATACTGGTTCGATCGGATATTCCGATTGTGGAAAATTCGGATATTCCGAATTGGTCCGGTACCAAAAATATTACTGTTTCTTTTTATTTCTTCTCTATAATTTGGTTAACTAAATGGTCTGTGTTGGATTAACTGATAACCAGGACATAATCAAAAGAGGAAATAAAATGTAATAACTTGTTTTTCTTTGGAGCAACAGAAAAATGCGTGTAATACACCCAAATGTCCGGAAATTCGTGAACCAACCTTTAAAATGGTTATCATATATATTAAAACATCGAAACCCTGCATTTCATCACCTGATCATGACATCTCATATCCAAGTGCACCATAGGGTTTCATCTTTCTTAATCAACAAGTAAAGATGGTTCATGACCTAACTCCACGGTATATCCGGGATGCGCCCCTCTAAGCACCCGAACTCCGTTTAATTTGAATAGTTGAATCATCCTCCTCCCGGGGATTTAAAATGTCATGTCATCATGTGTTTGCGCATTGCATCTGTTAAAGCTGGTGTGGTGATTGATTGCTTTTCCGTGCTATACTTCGATAGATCAAGCAGCCGGGGTTACACCACAATACCCCGAAGAGCGGTACTACCAGCACCTTGATCAAGGCAAGCGTAATCCCCCTCTGAGCATGTCTTACCCTATTTTCCGCAAATATTTTCTCCACTATAATATTGCATGCGGTTCCAAATGTCAATTTTACTGGATTAGAGTATCCTATAGTTGCATTAAATTTCCGATGCCAATACCTGTTCCCTCCTATTATCCATAGGTTTGTATTGTTGGCCTGAGATACTTAACTATGCTATGTTGTTGCTTAGCCATGCTTAGTTAAATGTTTAGCCGTCCGATGGATGGTTCATGTTGGAAACAGGTGATGAGATAAATGGTTGATGGTGGAGGAATTGTGGAGACAGGTAATAAAATGCTTAAAGGTGGGGATGAGAGGCCACTTCGGTATGGTGGTGTTTTGTCTCACTCTCGCCGCCTAGGTGCGAGTTCTTTAACTCTTGAACCAAGAATGAGCGCGCTTCCTTTCGGTGGGGTATATGGAGCCCTCGTCGACCAACTAACTTGGGCGGGACTAGCCAGGGTCCTCTAGTTCGGGCTTCCATTTGCGCGTGCGTTGAGATGGTGGCCAAGACTGAGATGAGGATGGTGGTGGTTAGGAAAATGAGTGGCCACGGGGCAGGGTGTTGGAGGCACTGAACCTGTCCCGTCCTCACTGATGATCCTGGGTTAGTCTTTAACAAGGTAAAGGTTGTAACCGTTCCCACTCAGCCGGCTTTCCCCGGAAGAGAGCTACGTGTAGGCAATGGGCCGGGCGGTACCGAAGGTAAACACAGTGCACCCCTGCAGGGTTAAATCTTTTCGAAAAGCCGTGTCCACGGTTACGGACAACTTGGGAAAGGACGATAAGATCATAGAATAACTTGAACGGAATGATTAAAAACTGAGTACTAAAGGTACTATTCAAGAATGCAAGGTTAGCTTCCTCGAGGGTGATTCGGGGAGGTGCCTTTGTAGAACAGGTACAGTGATGATGGTGGTTGATATTGAGAAAGGTGATCGAAAGAAAAGAGTTACTTCTTACCCCTTTTGAAAACTATTCTGATTAGTCGATGCCATTGAGTTATGTTTTCATAAATAAAATCAGCTTTATGCAAAACAGCCATAAAACCTTGAAAGCCTCATCGAGATAAAGCTCTATATTTAATCTTGCGAGTTCGTCGAACTCAACGTCGTTTGCCTTGTTTCAGAGGAGGACTTCACCGACCTCGAAGGTGGGTTCTTTGTGGACGTCGACGAGTAGTCTGGGGTTCCCAGGTGGCAGCTTGGGACATCCCGGAACAGCTGGCGCTGGATGTTTATCTGTAGGCCTCTTAGGCCATAATTTGGATCTTGTTGTTAGAACAACTTAATTCGCTTCCGCATGTTGTAATGTTGGGTCTGTGACCCCTGGTTGTAATTTGCTATCTTTCTCTATTATAAGAGTTGAACTATAATGATTTGTGTCGTAGAGTCTGTGATGTGTCAGTTGTTCCACAAGTCTTGATCTCTCTATTATGCATTCATAGTTGCGCCTGTGTTAAGGCATCAATCGGGGTGTTGCGTTGCCGATGATCAATTCCGAGCAACGCCTGCCAAAGGTTTTGGCCGGGATTGGTAAACCCGTAACCTCCGGTTGTATCGCTTAACCGGTGACACGCAGCATCACTGTATAGCAGTCGGGTCGGGGCGCCACAACGACGAGTATGTAAGGGCATCTCCACTCGTTGTGTCCCCCAGGCCGAAAAACGGCGCTATTTTGGCCGGCCTGGGGGGCAACGACGCTATTTTGGTTCCTGGGGGGGGGGGGGGGCGCGATTCCCAGCCGTGCCCAAACCCAAAACTTGGGCTGAAAATTCAAAAAAAAAATGTTTTGGCGAAATTCACCAATTACATAGGTAGTAACTAAAATAAAAACTTAAAAAAGATAACTTGGCGATCTACGCCGTCTACATGCCCAACTGGCTGTAGATGAGGTGGCTGTAGTCGCCGCCGTCGTCGTCGGAGCCGCTCCCAGCGGCGTTGCTAGGGCCTGCGCCGTCGTCTCCGCCGTGCCACCGGCGGCGCCTGCCACTCGGGCACCGACCGGCGCGGGAGCCGAGAGGATGAGGACGCGGCCACTCACGGGCGTTTCTGTTTCGCGCCATTTTCGCCCGCGTCGCTGACAGAGCTGGCCCATCGTTTTTTGCGCGCCAGTTTTCCCCTCCAGGCGGAACCCAACGGGCTGGGTTTGGCCTGGGTGCGCCGGCGCGAAACAACGCTAGTTTCCGCCGAAACGACGCTATTTGGGCTCCTGAGGGGGGGGGGGGCTGGGAGAAAACGGCGCTATTTGGGCAATTTCGGCGCTATTTCACGTCCTGGGGGGTCGCTGGGGGTGGGGGGCACAGCTGGAGATGCCCTAAGCGGGACAACGTGTAAATATATGGGTATTTTCTATCTAGTGGCATAGGACCGTGTACCCGCCGGTTTGAAAATAGTTCTTCTAGAAATAGATAATGGCCATCCTATATTTTTTAGAGGAATGGCCTATGGCCTGAGAAATAGTGGAACCAAAATTATCAACCAAAAATATTTCTCACTGGAGATTTATTTTTCCTGACGTAGTCAAATTAAATGATTTCTGGAAAGGGAACGCAGGACGCCGAACAAGTGTTCATTTTTTGCGGGGAGAACAAGTTCAATATTTGAGAACTTGCATGTGGCAAGATGGTTAGGAGGGTGGTTGTACCCCCAGCCCACCAGAGTTCAAGCCCCAGGTTTGACGCTGGTGTTTCTCATTTAAGGCGGAATATTCTTCAGTGGGAGGCGACGTTCCCGTCGACAGCGAGGCGTCCGTGGTGACTTCGTCAATCTCAAGACACAATCTGCCGGCTCAGTCTCTCGGAGGTGCTCATAGAGGTAGGGTGTGCGTGTGTGCGTTCATAGGGGTGAGTGTATGCGCGTGTATGTGAGCGCCTGCGTTGTACTGTGTTTAGCAAAAAAAAAAGAACAAGTTCAATATTTTGCGACAGAACGGCGCACGTGGAAAAAACGCTCACTCATTCGCCACCGGGCGTCAACGGTCTATTATTTAACAAAGGCGTCCTTGGCCGTCAAGAAACTTCCGCGACCTTCTTATCTAACAAAGGCATCATCCCATCATCCGTGGCCACCAAGGCGTCGTAAAATGCCGGCGACACCAATGGCTATGAAGTCGAACTCAATCGGAATCGGAACTACTTATACCGCTCTCCCACACGCACACAACAGAACAGAACTCCACGATCAACACTCACAAAAAGACTAACTAGTACAGTAACAACTAATGGTGGTAGAGGTAGCAGCATTGGCATCCCTCATAGGTGAGGCGGCGGGCCGGCGGCTTCTCCGTCACCATGGAGCCTAGCTGCTCTGCGGTCTGGCTGCCCTGCTCGTCCTGTGTGGGCGGCGGCTTCTCCGCATCCTCGAGGACGAGGAGATAGACGCCGTCGAATAGTCACTCCAGGCCGGCGCTGGCCGGCCGGTGAAGAACCAGCCGTTACGTACGTACGTGCTCAGTTGGCTTGATTCCTGTAGAAATGTATGTGCGTGCGGACGTCCCCAAGCTTCACACCATTGAAAAAAGAAGAAGAAACACGTGAGTTCCTTAGTCCGAGCTTTGTTATTTCTGTTATGTGTTTTGCTTATTATTAATGCTGTCAAGGGAAAAATATGTTGCGGAATGTCTATTCTGTTTTGTACTATATAAAATTTAAACTCTTCTATCCCATTATCCTCTGACATGCATCTCATATGGAGTTATGTTTTAATTTCAAAAAAAAAATATGGAGTTATGTTTTGGAGTGCAACACTGACATATTATGAAAGCACGACAACCTACCCCCGTGTTGAGTGCAGCACTGACATTACTTAACGTCCCTGTCGCCGACGACTATGAGGGATGCACTGCCACCGTTGAGGAAAGAGCTGCCACCGTCACCGTCATTGTCGAGGAGGGATTTGACATTGCCACGTCGCCAAGGTGGTAGTCTTCAATGGAGGATGACGAGAGGATAAGAGAAGTGGAGAGGGGAGTGAGAAGGTTGGAGAGAGAGGGAGCAGGTGATGAGGGAATACATTACGCGTTTTTCCGAAAGGATGATGCGTCTCTCGGACATCTCCACGCGTACATCCTTGGCCTCCCTTGCACCCCTTCTAACCTGGCACAATGGAAACAGCTGAATCAAAATATTCCCCGTGGGCCCTAACTCAGGAGTGCTTTAAGCAGCGTGTCAACTAGGCCTCATACATACATCCAAACACTCAAAGCTGCACGGGGCAGGTGCGGTTCATGCAGGTCATTACGCATGACCCTAACGCTTCTAGTTGTAAAATGAATCGCTACGATACTACTAAATAAATGAAGTCTATTTTAATGAAGACTCTAATGATCCTAAATGGACTTTCTCAATCTCGACGATACGCGAGATAATAGCTATTATTCTTTTAAGCTACCTATTATTTTAAGTTAGCCGCCATGGTGAAATTGGTAGGCACGCTGCTCTTAGGAAGACGTGCTCAAGCATCTCTGTTCGAATCCGAGTGGCAGTATTCTCGAAAATTATACAATAGATTAGAAAATGGATTCAATTCAAAATTTACAATTTTGTAATGGGACCTTCCCCTTAGGATATTTGCAACTTTTGAACATATATTAACCTATATCTCCTTCTCAACCATTTCCATTGTGATTACAATTCATTTGATAACCTTATTAGTTCAGGGACTTTTAATAACTTTTCCATAGACAATTACGGGTTTTCTATAGATTAGACACAAGGATTGAGACATAACCTGCTATTACATATTGACCCTCTATATTACCCATACTGACCATGTAGAGGCCAAAGATTTTGGTGTGGGGATAGTAGTTCCTTATTTTCTACTAGATCGTGTGAATAACCGGGACCAATTTGCAGTGATCTAATATATGAGCTCATTTTCATTTCCTATGTTTGGTGACTAACATTTTCTATCGCATTTTCACTCGTTCCGAGTGAATAGGCCACATGTAATGGATGCACGAAGCCCTGATACCATCCTTGCCATGGAGAATCGGATGTTCTTGCTTCGTTCTGAGCAGGTAAACTGTTACACCTTATTATTGTGCCCAGACACTACTATTATAAACCGTTGGAATTTTATACATTGGTCTACCATTTTTCTAAACAAATGAACACATCTTTAATGCTTCATAATAATACTCTCTTAAAAAATTCTTCATAAAGAGCAACCCCCCCCCCCCCCCCCCCCACCCACCCACCCATTTCCTATTTATGGTTTTATCGCTATGATTGTTTGAGTGGCCGTCCCTACTGCAAAGTGCAAACCAATGCTATAGGAGCAATCAGGAGAACATTGCATCTATCTAATTTACTGGCTTATTGCGTGGTGCTTTTTTTGTAAACATGGTGTAGGATAACCTGCGAGGATATTTACTAAATTTTCCGGAAGCTATTGCCTTGACATTGTCGTAATTCATCTTACTACCTTTCATGAATCATTACGAGAGTAACGATACAATGTTGGTTTCACTGTTTTGTTGTACTTTTTATCAATTTTTGTTTGATGACTTGCCAGATTGCATTGTTGGCAAGTATTTGTGTGACGGTATTTGCAATAGCTGAGGCTGAAAAATACGGCGTGGTTTTCCTCCTAGAATGCGCTGTCACCTGTTCCTAAGCATAGACATTCTAAATTGCTTGTAGTTGTTTGCCACTTATGGAGTTTTGTCCGTAATGTGCCTATGAGCTATTTGCCTACATTGTTATAGAAGTATGTTACGATTATTTTTTGACATTTGAGACTTAAAAGTTCTACCATAGGTTCTTTGCGTTCTTGTTTATTATTTCAAGCTAATATGGTTTTATTTATGAGGAACGTCCTCAACTTTCTAGGATGGAACATTTCCCTTTATTTGAGTCATTTGGAATTTGGATTTTTTATGCTATTGGATTGAGAATATATATACAATTTTCGCACTCTGATTTGTGCTAATAATGAGTTGCAACTTTTCTGTATGTTTAATAATTGTAACATCTACGTTTTACGCAACACTATGGTTTTTAGTTCAGTGTTCTTAGCTAACATGGTGTTATTTATGAATGCGCTACAAGTGGTTCCTCTTTTTCCTATTATTTTTGTAGCTAAAAATGGTGTTATTTACGTTCATATTCAATCACTAGTGTTTCGTGGGCTTTCTACCTATGATGAGTTGCAAAAATAAATCTACATTGTTTGACCATTCCTATGAGAAACTTCTGCAACGAAACAATAACTTCTTTTTAAATTTGCTGCAATTTCGTGACATTGTTTCGTTGTAGAGTTCAGAGTTGCTATATTTGTCTTGCAATTCTAGATTCATGCCTATGATGAGTTGAAATTATTGCCTACATCGTCTGATAAATATTATGTGATATAAATCCAACATCTGAGGCTTTGCAGTACCATTGGTCTTCTATCTCTTGTTTATCGTTTGTTCTTTGGAATCTCTCCCTCGCACTATCTACTTTTACATTGAGTACCCATTCATATGATTTCGACCTATGATGAGTTGCAAACTTTATTGCCTACATTGTTTTACCATTGCCTTAATTTCATGTATGTCTTTTTTTATTCTGGAGTTGTGATGATGATGAGTTGAAGTTATTGCCTACATTCACCGATAATTATCTTTGTTGCAATAATTGCAACTTTTGAGGCCTCCGTGTTACCGCTCCCCATCCTTGCCGGAAGTACAACCCCGTGCAGAAGAAGCTCGAATAACAAGGGTATTGCTTCGTAAGGCGCCTCCAAGGGGGATGCAAGGAAATCTCCACGGTCACCCATGACGGAAGAAGCCAGAAACTTGAGATTTTGCTCAAATGCTCTAAAGAACCCGTATAGCAGGTGATAACCCGGAGGAATCGCGACGATGGCTCCAAGGAGGGAACCACCCCAATGGTCACGCCAAGATGGAGCTGTGTTTTCACCCGGGCTCTTGAACCGGATGCCATCCAAATTGAGTTGCCGATCAACAGGTTGCTGCCATCGTCGACACTTCCGCCACAACACCGGCCATCTTTGAGAGCTCTATTTCCTACATTGTTTGACCACTCTTGTGAGAAATTTCTGCAACCTTCGAGGATGGAACATTGTCAATGTTTTGTGATTTATTACTAGTTTCTTATGTACACATTTTTGTAACCACACAAACTTAATATTTTATTATGTTGAGTAGTGCCATTCGTCGCGCCAAGTTTGCGGATTTCTGTTATTCATGTACACTGAATGCTTTTGTAAATACGATTTATCCAAGAGGATCCAAGTTTGCGGGAAAATGTTCTTTACCCCCGAGCTCCAGTGCTCCCTCAACTTAAAAAAATTCAAAAATTATTTTTGTGAGTTTCAATTTTTTTGAAAGAAATCACTAGTGTATCCCATAAACGTGCAAAATTTCAATTTAAAACACTTTATATTATGGACTACACAAAAATAACAAAATCTGATAAAACTGAGAGATTTGAAAATAAGCATATTTAGATCCACAATTTATTATTTTTGCGTAGCTCAACATATAAAGTATTTGGAGTTGATATTTTGCACGTTCATGGAATGTACTATTGGCTACACCTGGAGTTTATTTAAGAATTTTTGAAACTTATAAATATAAATATGATTTTTGAATTTTTTAAATGAGAGGGAGCACTAGAGCTCGGGAACCAAAAATCTCTACTACTCCCTCCGTTCCAAATTAGTTGGAACGGAGGGAGTACAAGTCTACAAGTTTGCGGCCTATTGTCTCACCCCTTTCCTTGGTAACAAGTATAGGTACATCCACTTTTTGGTAAATGGAAGACAACTAATTTGGAACGGAGGGAGTACAAGTCTACAAGTTTGCGGCCTATTGTCTCACCCCTTTCCTTGTGTAGTTGTGTTCGTGTTTTGTATGAATTGCATATGTTTGTCTCGCTGTGAGTAAGGATGGCCAAAAACGTGTTGTTGCCGAATACCACGCAGGCCGCAGCCCTGTCGACAAGATGAAATCCTTGAACCCAAAGACAGCCTTACAAGAAAACAAGTCTTGATAAGATAAGCCGACGTGTCGCCTCTCCCTTCCTCCTGCTGGACTATTGCTGCCAAGTGTATCAAACGACTCGCGCCATCCCACCTGATCCACCTTCCTCTCTCCCTTCACCGCACACCAGTGAGCTAACCATCAGAAAGAGATGAGGGCAGCATCGTCTCCCGTCCCCGCCATGCTCGCCGCCCCATCGGCGGCGGCCGTCGCGAAGCTGCTGCCTGCGCCTCGGTCCAGCACGGCGCTCCACGCCACAACAGCGAGCGCGAGCAGCAGGCGCGACGTCCTTGCCGGCACGGGCCTGGGCGCGGCGCTGCTGCTGGCGCTGTCGCCGTGCGTCGGCGCTGCGCGCGCGGCTGCGGACGAGGAGTACGTGAGCGAGACGAAGGAGGTGATCGAGAAGGTGCGGTCGACGATTAGCATGGATAAGACGGACCCGAAGGTGGCGGACGCGGTGACGGAGCTCCGGGGGATGTCCAACTCGTGGGTGGCCAAGTACCGGCGCGAGAAGAACCTGCTGGGGCGGCAGTCGTTCCGGGACATGTACTCGGCGCTCAACGCCGTCTCCGGCCACTACATCAGCTTCGGCCCCACCGCGCCCATCCCCAACAAGCGCCGCGTACGCATCCTCGAGGAGATGGACTCCGTCGAGAAGTCGCTCCAGCGCGGCCGGTGAACGTGCGTGCTGCGGTTGGTTCGATTCCTGGCCAAAATGTATGTGGATGGGAACGTCGCGTTGCTTGTCCCGTGTGTCAAAAAATAGCGCTCGGATTTTGAGCCTCGAGTTTATGAATTGTTGTTAATCGGCTGATCGACATGGTGATTGTACTGTTGGAGCGGTGTGTTGGCACCCTTCAATCTTGCTTTATTTTTCTACCTAATAGAACTTCTGTGTATGCGTTTTCCTTGCAACTATGATGCGGCTGCAAGCCTGCAACTGCTGGTGTTGCGGCCGCCAACATTGGCCAGCGCGCCACCAAAGTGTTCGGCATGCTTGTGTCGTGTCTGCCGTCTCCCGCTCATTCTCGGTCAAAGTATCACAGAATTCGACAGTTCGTCAGGCTGCAAAGGAGAACTGAATGGACACCTTTATACACGCTGGGCTTATCGGAAACAATTTGAGTTGGGTTTTGTTCTCTTGTTTCACCTGACGTAGTACATAATTGATGTACATTTGTCAGCATGATTTTTTTTTAGAAAGAAGAAAAAAGAATAGTTCAAGATATACTCTCTCCGTCCCATGATATAATACATTTTGGCAAAATGCTTTAGCTTGCCAAAACGTTGGACAGAGGGAGTAGCTCTGTAGACAAACATCATGTCCAAAAAAAAAAAAAAACTCTGTACACGAACATGGATACATTTGTTATTACCAAGTCCCATCTGCCCTCTGTGCCAATAGACAAATCCTCCGAACACACACAACATAATCATCTTACTGTCTTGAGCAAAGAAAAGACACTGAGTTTCACAGATAATCATTACTTCTACATAGTTAAGTAGTCCTTCAGCCAAGAGGACTCGGCTTCTGAAAAAATGGCGCCGGACGCACATAACTGAATCCCACAAAGTTGCTATCTGCAGCAACGGGACTGGCTACTGGAGAGTCCAGCACCGGCATACTCGTCCAGCACTCGTCAAAGTTTGCAATGCAGGTCTGCCCAGCAACATTAGGGCAGAAGCTTGGCTGGATCTGTCGAGCCTCGAGTCTCTTCCAGTTCACTGCCTTGAACCACTTGTGATTCTTTATTTCGTCACTGCCGCCTGCTCCACTTCCAAGTCGCTTGCCAGCTTCTTTGTGCAGTAGCTGAAAAAAAAGTGTTGAGATAGTGAGATTCACCTTTCAAAAGAAAGCCAGTCAGGCCGTCAGGGTCAAATTAGCACCAACAAGGCATTCAAATTTTAATTCAACTAACAGGGGATCAGTCACGTCAGAGAACAGACATCTAGGGCTCAGGCTTTTACTACACTCATAGTGTCTGATTTTAATTATACAGGACTGAATAACTTATCTTGCAAAGTTTGGTGTTTGATCAAACTCAAACTGGTTGACTTTGAAAACAAGCATAGGGCAGGTTGCACAGCGCAAGGTGAACATGGCAAACTTACCCCTTTAAGCAGAGAATGAACTTCACTAGACAAATACGCTGGAAGCTTCATCTTCTCCTTCACTATCTTCTGCTGAATTTTGTCCCTGTTTCCACCAAAAAATGGGGGCTGCAAACATAGGTAAAAAATAATAAGTGTGCAAACAAGTATATCAAGCAGATAATTCCTCTGCAATGCAGACATTTCTAGTCAGAAGACTACCCCTTCGAATATCTCACCTTGCCCGTAAGCATTTCGAAAAGAAGGATCCCCACACTCCACCAGTCTGCAGCCTTATCATGACCTCGGCCCTGAACAATTTCTGGGGCCATATACTCCACTGTGCCGCACATTGAATTTGATCTTGTGTTCTCATCAAACTCCTTTGCCAGGCCAAAATCGGTCAGCATGGCCTGAAAATGAAGACGTACATCAACAAAAAAAATCACTGGCAGGTGAAGACAGAAAAAAAGTGACAAATGAAGATCTATTAAAGGATCCTTACATGGCCACGAGCATCCAATAAGATGTTCTCAGGCTTTAGATCTCTATGCATAATCCCATTGGCATGAAGGTGGGCTACAGCAGATACAATTTCAGCAGTATATATGCGCGCAAGCTCCTCCCTGCAGATAAATAGTAACTTAATCAAAGGCTGGTACATCTGGATAGGTGTAAGATAAATACGAAATGAATTACCTAAACAAACCCTGTTGGTAAAGCTGGAAGAAGAGATGGCCCCCATTTACAAAGTCCAGACAAGGTAAAGTCGGTACTTTGTCTGCGAATTAAGTGTTGGTTTTAGTATTGGCAAAGCATAACACTAGAGATAATACATCCATATTGACAACAAAGTGCACACACAGAAACAGTAATAACCTACCTGAAAGGAGTACCTCAGCTGTACCACAAAAGGATGATCAACTTTTGTCAGTATATCTCTCTCTGCTTTCATGTACTCAGCATGGTTCTTCTCCAAAATCCTGTCCTTCCTCATGACTTTCATTGCATATATTTCTGAAGTACCTTTCTTTCTCACCTGATAGACTTTGCCAAATGCCCCTTGGCCAACAAGCTTCAAGACTTCAAAGTCGTCGAGTCCAATAACCTCATTCTCCTTTTTTGTATTATTGAGCTCTTCATCGCTAAGAGCCTCCTGATTGCTTTGTTTTTCTTTAGAAAGACACTCTAGAAGATCTGATGAGCTCTCTGACTCATGTAGAGTAAGCTTATTAAGTGGCAAGGACTGGCTAACAAGAGAAGTTGGCCCAACAAGAGAATGAGATCGCTTGGTAATGACTACAGGGTCATTGTAAACCTCCTCACTGGACTCAGGGAATGGTGCAGGGCTATCTGGAGTGAGAATGCTTGACTCTGTGGGGGTATGGCCAGCCGTAGCACCAAATACATCGTTGAAATCGAACTCAACATTTTCAGGAGGACAACATCTGGAGGCCCTTTTGGCAGAAGTATCATCCCCCTAAAGAGCTTGCGGCCCTGTGTCTGGGTTGTTGTAACAGAAGGTATCTCAGAGGAAACCATCTTGAAGGACTCAAGATTCAGAGAGTTTTAGAGTCCTGCTACGAGAGTCTTGTGCCACAATTCCAGCTAAGGTAGTTGAGTGGCTTCCAACTACCGATTCTCAAACTATGGCAGACACCTTATGGGGCCAGCTCTGTCTAAGGGAGGCTCCTTCCACAAATACCCAAGAAAACAGAAGATGCAGGGCTGCGAACAATGGCCTTGAACAAGTGGAAGTTCAGAGACAACAGGGAATCCCAGGAATCCTGGGTGAAGGCAGGGTGGGAAGCTTCCGTTGTTTCCCGATGAACAGGAAACTCTGGATGCCACTGTTCTTCCTGAATACATGAGATCAACTTGTCTATGGGCTGCAGGCAGAATGAAAATACAGTTAATTTAATAATTCCAATTCCACAAAAGTGGAAACTTGCGCTAAGAACATTAAAAAGGAAAAAAAAAGTAGTAAAGAAGAACGTCATACTAGGATGCCTATTGAGTAGTGTGCCCATTCGGCCATGTATGAAGTTGGTCATAGAATTCAGCAGAACATGCACCGATAATGAGTGAAATGCACTAGAAAGTTACAATATGTGCTAAGTAACATTACGATTCTGGGGAAGCTACCCCAAGCAGTCTACTCTAGTAGAACACATGGCAGGAAAAACAATCATATGGGCGAGTGTTTTCACTGGAATTGCTAGATTCCACAGTAGTACATAAAAGGGGGCACTGATAACTAAGTATCGCTTCTTAATTTGGATGAAGAGCATAAAGCTAAGAAATGATATGCTGATAGTTGAAGATTTGTAGTACTGGAGGGAACTTTAGTATTATTTTGCAATATCAAACCATGTGTAACTCAATAGGTGGGGTACCATGTCAGCTCTATCATAGACTAGAACTGTAAAGACAGAAATAAAAGCGCTTTCCTAAAAGCAAATTGCTATCGACTTGACAAAGTTCGGTTTTTGCAATCAGAGGAAGAACCACATTCCAAATTTAGCCCCAAAACTGCCATGAGACCCAACCAAATACCACTTCTCTAACTCGGATTAACCCCTAGCGGGGAATAGGGTATCCTATGTCGGATGTAGGGCCTATCCAACTATCCAAGCACGACGCCCAACCAAGATTGGCATCCCTATCTGCCAGGAACGAGGACGCATTCCAAAATAGGAACGGCGAAGCAAATCTATTGTAAAGCTCACAAATTTGCCGCCGAGCAACGCCTATCCATGAACTCGCTGGCAGCGTACGCCTCTAGGGTATATCTCGAATCGAGCCCCCTCCCTCTCGTGAGGGCCACAGATCCAAAGAATCGAATCACGAACAGATCTAGCAGACCCACGAACACCTCGCCCAGGGAACAACGCAGCTGTGCGGCGCAAGAACCAGCCCGGCGAGCAATTCCGAAACGATAACTGCACCCGAAGTATAATCGAAGAAAAACGCGTGGAAGAAGCGTGCACGAACCGGACGAACGCCTCGGGGAGCGCAGAACTGACTACTAGCCGGGGGTAGGAGGAGCAACGGAGGAGAGGAGGGCGCGAGAGAACGGCGACGAGACGACGAACCTTTGCAGAAGGTGGGAAACGGCTATATGCGGCGGCGAGAGGTCGGCGATCCCCTGCGGCCGGGCGGCGGTGGGAGTCCTATTATAGCATCGGCGCGTGGGATGCGGGGCTCCGGTAACTGAAAGCGGACGCGTGTCGGGTCCGGATTGGTGCGTTTCCGTGACGGGATCGGGAGGGGGCGGTGCGAGACCGCGATGCGAGATGGCTACTCGCGAATATGCCGCGATGCCAAGTTGGCTAACCAGTTGGACCACGTGGGGCCTATTGTCATTGGGAAAAAGCCAAGGGGTTTGTTTAGGTTTGGCGCCAAGGTTGCTTGGTGTTTTTGGTTTGGTTTTGCTCATGGGAGGAGGATAGAGTACTTCTGCCGTGCCGTGTGAATCAGTGTGTGAGCAAAGGTTTGTTAATTGTTATGGAGGTTGTGTGTGGAATATTGTTTCCATAGATAAGGTGTCCATCCCACACATGCCGTGTGTATGCAATCTATTAGTGTCTGGATAAACAATGATTATGTGTAACTACCTCCAATCCGAAAAAAAGTGACGCTAGTATAGTTAGGAGATTGTGCTGCGTATGTTAAACTCTCCCGACACTTAAAATGGACCGGAGGGAGTATAAAAAATAATGTACATACCAGTTAAATACTACATCCGTTTTGTAAAATAAGGCGTATATTTTTCGTCAAAAGTCAACCGAGTCTAACTTTGACCAATTTTATAGACAAAAATATGAATATTTATAAAATTTGATAAACGTACAATGAAAATATATACTATGGCGAGTCTATTGATGTTGATTTGATATTCGAACTTTCATATTTTTATCAATAAAATCTGTCAAAGTTATACTATGTTGACTATTGACTACAAATATATGCCTTACTTTAAGGAACATAGTGAGTATATAATAATAACACCGTTTCAAAATATGATTAAATATATAAGGACGACTGCCCAACAAGTTTCAAACATGAACATGTCTTGTGAGCGATACTTATAATGTTCAATGATTGTTCGAGTCACCCGTATGACTAAACAAAATTTGCTCGCTATAGTGCGACATTACGAAGGAATTGTCTTAACAACAAATAGATGAGACGTATACGATTTCATCTCTTAATGTTTAACGAAAAAGATCATCTCTTCATATATGAGCTCCGGTTAGAATTAATTTTCCGAGAACATGCGCCTGGAATTGTTGGATAAGACACTTTCAAATAATGATTGCTTCATTCATATTTCATCATGGCGAATATGTGAGCTGTGTGAAATTGTGATCTAGTTAATCCGAAAGGTCAATCGAACTACTCTCATGTAGAGTAAATACACATATTTTTTTCTTGAAAAGTAAATACACATGCATTCTATCGCAAGGCTATGTTGAATATTTTCCAAGTTGAAAGAAATGTCTGGTGCAATTTTGTTCTAAATTCCAATCTCTTGTTTGCATATATTATTTCTAATCTCTTACACGGGTTAATGATCTATTTTGTGTCTAAGCATATATTTAGAGATGGAGTATTACATATTGTTTGCACGACATACATAAATAACATAGAACGGGGCCTTTTGTTCCCTTGCAGCCGGGTGTTTATTAGGTTGTGGAGGCGAAGGAAGCAAGCAGAGCCGTGTGAGTATGTGAGAGTGAGACAAACGTGTGAACCGGGGACCCAGCTAGCTTCCGTCCCCGTTAATTTTGGCCATTCGCTTGTTTTGTCCATCACTGATTGGACCCCACGCCCATGGATGGATGGTGTTTCTAGGTTTCCACACTTTGAACGTGTTATTTTCTTATCTCCGATCTCTTTCGATTTGGATGGATAAGGAGATGGCTCATTCCTACGTGCTCACATAAAAGCCGGACCCACCAAAGAATTGTTGAGCGGCCGTGTATTGAATCCATTTTCCTTGCTTCTGAGTATATGATTCTACTCCATCAAAATGCTTTTGTACAATAAAGTAACCGACCATTCAAACCAAGCAACCAGAAGATAATAAAAACTAAAAAGGAACAGGAACGATATCTTTTCTTCTCTTGGAATTTACTTGATGTGTGCATAGTACGAGATTTTTTTACCACCGTGTCGTGGTATTGTGCACGGCATATGTCACGGAGGGTGACTTCTTGCGTGGGGACACAGGTGGCGTGCGACGGCGTGTGCGCGGGATTGGATACGAGCAAGGTGAACACCGAGACGTACCCAGGTTCAGGGCCCTCGTGAGGAGGTAACACCCCTACTCCTGCCTAGCCGTGGTATATCGCGGTCACAAGGTGTTACAATGGTGCTCCTTGAGCTGTATCGAGTGTTCTCTTCCTCCTAGAAGATGAGGTGAGCCTTTGGGGTAAACTAGGATCCAACCACCGCTATGTGGGAAGCAGAGCAGCCGGTTACAGAGGCGGCTACCCGGCGGTCGGGTAGCGGAGACGGGCCGCCGGTGAGGACGTGGCCAGGCTGGGAGGCTGTGCCAGCATGCGTGATGATGGTCTGTCCTCCCCGTCTTGTCGATCGCAGGCCGCGTGGTACGGCCCACGGCAGCCGACGTCATCTTTGACTTCGGGGGCTCGGGGAAGTACTGGGTCTACGCTTATTTTGTCTTCTAGCCCTTGGACGCCTACGAAGGGGATCCAAGGTGCCAGCGGGGCCAGCGGCCAGTAGCCGGATCCGGATGACTGGCTCGGAGGGGGAACCCGGAAGATTCTCTGTATTTGCAGTTACCCGGGGAGAATATCCCCGACACACCGCCACCAAAATACCCTTATATTTGCCATAACACTCGTAGTCTCCATAACGCTTGTGGAAAGTTGGTTGTTGAGACCCCGGGTCAGTTCATGATCTAGTTGCAAAATGCGTATATGCTTTGAGTCGGTCGATGAGCTCCTTATGTGACCTATCCCTATCCAAATAAGTAAATATTACTATATTAGGGGTGATGTCTAGGCGATGTCTGACGCTCACGCTAAGGGGTCTCCCATCCGGCTTTCCGGCGTTATCTGTCACTCACTAGGTCTCCCTCATCCCCCTCATGGTGTTAAACGATGGTGGTATGGGTGGAAGACACTGGTCCGACAGAACCGCAAGATGGATGACGAGCTTCTGCCATAGTTCTTGAAGGACGTCGAACGTCGACGACTATATTTGATTATGGAGAAATGTTCATCGGTGGGGGCGAAGAAGGACCAAGGTATGTCTTTGTCTTTTGGTTGTAGGGCAGAAGAAGCTCAGGCTAGCTCGTCCTCGCCCCCTGGATTGCCAGCGTAGGTCAAGGGGAGGCAGATATGTTCTTCTTCGCACTCCCACGTTCGTGTGTGCGGCTAGGATGGCGTGGTCCTCTGCCTCGGACGGCCATAGAGGAAAAGATACAACGAATTTTGGCCTCCCTACCGAATGCCACGAGATGGATTTAAAGTGTCAATGCGCTCCCCATCCATACTCATGTACCTCATAAACCAGTGACATCCACTTCTTATCAAAACCAACTTTCTTGCATTATATCGCGTAGATATGCCGACTCCACTATGTCTTGCGCCTTAATCATACAAAAGCTTCACAACACACCACACATGGCGACCCTTCTTCTCTCATCGAATGAATGCTCTCATAGGACGCCAGTACATTATCCGTAACGAGCCTTCCAAGGACGAAGCCACATCACCATGCAAAAATAACTCATCGAGAACCTCCCGGAAGCCCGCACTTTTGAACACAACTTATATATACCATGAAACAAGGCTATATTGTGAAGTATTTTGTGGATTTATTACCTTTGGTATCAGGACGATAATTGTTTGATTGACAACCTCTCGAATGTGATCACCATGAAGAACCATTGCTGACACATCGTCATGAACTAAGGGTTCGTGCTTTTGGAAAAACCCAGCAGTAAATTCATCCTCCCCTGGAGCTTTGGCCTTTGGATGACTTCATATCAAATAAGTCCTTGTAACTCTATGAACCAAGAAAATGTAACTAACATAATCAATTACTTGTTTCGGTTTGGGAATTGGCATATTATAGAGGTAAAGTGAAATTTGACAGTCGTTTATTGTAAACTTTAGAAAACTAATGATATATATTGTGAAAGTATAACTTAGGAAATCGACGCACATGATTTTCAATTTTACATTTTTTAAACATGATCTATTTTTTGAGGAATGCATAGTGCATTTTCGAAAGGTTTTTACTATGTATCTAAAACTACAACTTTTATAAGAACCTGAAAAGTTGCATCTAAATGTACTCCCTCCGTCCCAAAATAAGTGTCTCAAAGTTGTCCAAAAATGAATGTATCTATACTTCTTTCATGTCTAGATACATCTACTTTTTGACAAATCTAAGACAGTTATTTTGGGACGGAGGGAGTACCTGAATGGGCTTTCACAGGAGCCCTGAAATTATTGTCACACTACTCGATCATGAAAGCTCTCTCGATACATAGCGAGTGTATAATGGCTGGACAAAATGGCGGCCTGGGAGAGCCCCGCGTCACTGTAGCTAGCTACAGTTGTTACTGTAGATTTCTACAGTGTTCTACAGTACGTGGTGGGCCCTACACGTCAGCGACACATCCCGCCCGGATTTTTTGCAGAGAAGCACACGGGGGGGCGGAAATTAGATGTTCTTCTCAGAAAATTCCGCTCCAGGGACCTATTCGCAATTTCGGGAAAGTCCAGGTTTTTTTTTGTAAAAACGCCACGAAACCCCCCCCCCAGCCCCTCTCCTCTCTCGCGCCGGCGCGAGCTCGCCGCGGACGCCGCCGCAGCACGTCTCCGCAGACGAATCGAAGGTCACGGCGCGGTGCGCCGTCGCGTGCTCTCCATCTCCGCCGACGGACGCGTGCTGGGACGGCCGCATCGCGTCGCAATCGAAGCCGCCGTCCGTCGGCATCCGCCGCCGTGTCCGTGCTCGCCGGCGACGCTCCGGCCACGATCTGCGGCCGCGCCGCCACCCGCGGGTCGTCCGCGTCGCGCTGCGTCCGATGCGCGACCTCCCGACTCCTAGGTCGCTCCGACGCGGCGGCGCCGAGCTCGCCGTTGCCGCGGCAGCTCCGGCCACTGCCGACGTCAGCGTGACGTCGCAGTGGGCCTGGGCTGGCCAGACGGGCCTGCTGTGCCGGCTGTTGGGCTGGGCCGCCGTTCGGCCTCTTTTTTTTTTCCCTTCCTTTTCTTTTTCCTTTTCTATTTTTCAAAACTGTTGAAATTTCTCAAAAAATCAAAATCAATTGAGACCAATTTCTCAAATTTGTAACAAATTATAATAGACACTGCATTTAAAAAAATGTTTAATAAGACGAATATTTCGAGAAAAAATGCGATTCCTTTTCTTTTTGCTTTTCTATTTTTCAAAACTGTTGAAATTTCTCAACAAAAACAAAATCAATTAAGACCAAATTCTATAAATTTATAAAAAAATAAAATAGACACTTCATTTCAAAAAAATGTTTAATTAGATGAATACTTCGATAAAATGCAATCTCATTTCCAAACTTCTCAACAATTCGAAATCGATTCAGACCAAATTCTACAAAATTATAATAGACACTGCATTTAAAAAATGTTTAATAAGACGAATATTTCGAGAAAAAATGCAAACTCATTTCTTCTAATTATGATTTGGTTTTACATTGAATCTAATAAATGCTCAAACAATATTTTTCCCTCCGATTATTGAGCTAAATTAATTATTTAACACAAAACACGGACATATCATACCAGCTCGAAATAAGTTAATATTTATAAATGACATGACATTTCCAAAAAAAAAATTGTTTCCACTACATGAATATTTCAAGAAAATGAAAATTACTTCCTCTAATTGTGTCTTAATTTCAGATTCCTTTTAATTAATGCTTAAAATTTATTTCCTTTGAATATTAAGCTAGATTAAATATCTAACACAAAACATAGACATATCATATCGATTCGAATAAGTTAATATTTACAAACAACATAGCTAAACTCCTTTCAATTATGCAATTCAATTTAATAAATGCTCAACTTGAACTTAACTCTCTCTAATTATATAGTCAAATTTTAATAATGCTTCATTCCATTCACACCTCAAGAAATCAAAAAATCTATTTCATCTAAATATGGACTCGATTTAAAAGATGTTAACACAATATATTCCTCTAACAAAGGAACTAAATCACATATTTACAGCGAAATAGAAACATAATATTTAGACATAACCGTAATATATTTTCTCTAATTACGGTGGTCCATATGAAAATTATGTCAGAATGGAACCATATTTGACCATTTAAATTTACCTAACATATTTGCAAGTAATGCAACTTAAATCTCTCTAATTATGTAAAACACAGACATTTCATACCGATTCGAACAAGTTAATATTTATAAATAATATAACTAAACTCCCTTCAATTATGCAATTCATATTAATAAATGTTCAACTTGAACTTAACTCTTTGCAATTATGTAGT
This sequence comes from Poa pratensis, assembly GCA_947311845.1. NCBI lineage: Eukaryota > Viridiplantae > Streptophyta > Magnoliopsida > Poales > Poaceae > Poa > Poa pratensis. Next base: position 48,830,609 of record CAMZMU010000054.1, read on the forward strand.
CAAATTTAAATAATGCTTCATTCCATTCACATCTCAAGAAATCAAAAAAATTGTTTCATCTAAAAATGAATTCAATTTAATAGATATTAATACAATATATTCCTTCAACCAAGTAACTAAATCACATATTTACAGCAAAATAGAAACATAATATTTAGACATGACCATAATAGATTTCCTCTAATTACGATATTCCATATGAAAATTATGGGAAAATGGAACCATATGTGACCATTTAAATACATATTCCACCAAATCAATTAGCTGACTATTCGAACTACCCTAAACTACAATATACGGATCCTATAAGTCTCTTTTCAAATCAAGAAGAATCTTAAAAAAAACAATTAATAGTACCAGTAAATGAATTTCTACAATCGAAATTGACTTCTTCTAATTTGATGCATTCAATTTTATTACATTTCATGCAAATGGATATATCTCTACAAAATCCCATCTAAAAATAATGAAAAAACACAACAAAATACTCTGACAAAACAAATAATAATTATTTACGTCAGAAAACACATAATTTTAACATTTTCAATTGATGAATATTTGATGAAAACCCTACCGCACTTCCTCTTTGGAACAATTTCCAAATCATGAAAATATTTTCATGAATATCCTCACAACAATAAATGCTGATTATTTATGACGGAAAAAAAATACTTACATATTCCACAACCTTTAATATCTTTGGAACCTGCTAATTTTACTAACACAATTTATTTTAATCTTAAAAACACCCCAACTTCAACAATTTCAAAAAAACTAATCAATTTTTAGCTGCAATCTTCTTTCAATTTCTGTAATAACAGAGTAGAACCAACAGAAAAAAATACTATAAATACCCATCGCCAAAACATAAAAAAATATATGAAAATAATAGAGGAAAAAAAAGGATCACCTATTTTTCACAAAAGACAAATAAATTCGAACAATTCAAATTGCCCTACATGTGCACAATTTTATGAAAAAAGCAATCATATTTCACCATTCCAACTCAAATTACAAATATAAATATTTTCATAGTGTCATATGACTTCCAAGTCTCCTGATTCCGCAACCACTACAACTTGAAAATGTGGACATTTCCAAAAATTGAAATTCACCACATTTCCCCTGATTTTTTTCCCCCGAAAAACTTTCGTACCTTCCGAAATACAACTTCAACAGTTTTCAGATCTGCACAACTTCAAAATGTAGACATTTTCAACATTTCAATTCCACCACATAACCACATCATACAAATTTGAAAATTCCAATCCTTCCAAACACATAATGCATTTCCTCTAATTACGTAACTACATTAGATATCTATGGCAAAATACAGCCGCATTTAAACATTCGAATTTGGAAAATATTTCAAGATAATTCTAATGCATTTTCTCTAATTACATTTAAACATTCATAACGCAATACAAATATGTTTGAACATTCCAACTTACTAAATATTTTTATATTTTTTAAAAGACTATAAAAAAATCAGAAAACAAAATACTAACTATTTATGGTAAAATACAAACATATTTGAACATTCCAATTTGGTTAATATTTGGATGCAATATAAATAAATTTTCCCTAATTGTAGAATCAAATCCAAAAAATGTGCATTCCCACTAATTACATACTTACGGGAAAAAAAGAAGCATAGTTAACCAATTCCTCTAATTATGGCTTGATTTAAAATTGAAATTAATAAGCGCTCAAACAATTTATTCCCTCCAATTATTGAGTTCAATTTAATATTTAACACAAAACACAGCCATATCATACCAACTCAACTAAATTACTATTTACAAATAATATTACTGAACTTCCTTCAATTATACAGTTCAATTTAATAAATGTTCAACTTGAACTTAACTCTCTCTAATTATGTGGTCAAATTTAAATAATGCTTCATTCCATTCACATTTAAAGAAATCAAAAATTTGTTTCCTCTAAAGATTGATTCAATTTAATAGATGTTAACACAACATATTTCCTCTAACCAACAAGCTAAATCACATATTTACAGCAAAATAGACACATAATATTTAAACATAACTAGAATATATTATCTCTAATTATGGTGGTTCGTATGAAAATAATGGCATAATAAAACCATATTGAACCATTCAAATTTGCTTAACATATTTGCAAGTAATACAACTTAAATCTCTAATTATGTAGTTACATTTAAAAAAATATTGTTTACATGAATATTTTCAGAAAATACAAACACGTCTACTCTAATTATGAATTGCTTCCAAATTGAATTCCACCTAACTACATTATACAAATTAGAACAACCACATTCCCTTACAATATATATACCAAATAAAAAAACAAACAAATTATTACACCATATCCTCAGCAAAAGCGCGTCGTGTCGCCGCGCTAAATTCAACTATCCAAATATTTGAATATTCTACAAAATATATAGAAAATGTTCGAACGAATTACTATCTACTCATAACAAAATAAAAAACATGTTTCCAAATTGTAATTTCGCCAACATTTTAGCGACTTTTCCTGATATTCCACAAAATATGACAAGAATGCTCCCAAAAAATAACCGCAACATACTTATAGCAAATTACAAATATATTTCAACATTTCAATTTCGCCAACATTTCTGACATCATACAAACAAACTCACAAAATATGACCAGAATACTCATAAAAAATGCTACCTATTCATGACAAAATAAAAATATGTTCCAACATACCAATTTAGCTAACATTTTAGTTAAATAAAAATATATATATACTGCATAAAAAAAACATCAAGTGCGTGCCGTGACGGCACGCCAAATTCCACTAGTTACATATCCATCCTCCTGTCACCTCTTTGTTTGATACGCTTTCAGTTCAAGGCAACGGGTTCCTGTCTTCCCTTCGTATGCTATTGTTTTTCTGTTGAGAAAGCGGGAACCTGAGTTGCCGCCTCTCTCAAGTAGACACTACTTCTTGGTTCCATCAACGCAATCCCATCGTCTCCGAGTTCGAACTCCCCGCTCCCTGGCCGCTCACCAGTCAGTCAATCGTCGTTCCAACGATGTGCTCCTGCGCGCCCCTTCCCCACCCACCCTTCAAACCCGCGCCCGCGCCACCTCCGAACCTAAACCCGAAGCCCAACGCCGCCCCCGCGCACGGACCCTCGCCGCTCCGCCGCGCCCTCGTCGCGCTCGCGGCCGCGCGGGACGACGCGCCGCCGGCGCCGTCCAGCTTCGACTTCCTCGCGCTCAAGCGGGAGCTCGAGGAGCAGGAGGATGATGCGGTGGTTGCTGTGGATACGAAAGTGAGAGGAGGAGGAAACGGCGTTGTTAACGAGGAAGATGGCGAGAGGGAAGCGAAGAGGATTGGTGCCGGCGGGAGGAGGACAAGGAGGCAAATGGCGCGGCGGTCGGGGCTGCTGGCGAAGCAGGTCATCAGCGTCAGCTCTGCGCGGAGCCTCGGGTTCGTGTCGCAGCTCTGGGTCGACCCCGCCTCGGTATGGACTGCTCCTTCCTGCACGTGTTTTCGTTTGCCCAAGCTATCTGATTTTGGAACTGTGATATGTTTAGTGTAATGTGTTAATGAATGATGATCTAGCCTGAGTGGTACATTCGGGTTTTATTTATTATTCTGTTTGCACACATTTCCTAGCTGGTAAGCAGACCTTTCCTGCATGAAGTTTCGATTCCGCTCTCTTATGGTGACCAAATACGGAAATACCTATGGATCTTTGCTGATAATGCAGTAAACAGTGACATAAACAGGGTCAGATATCTCTTTGCTTAGGCGAATCTGAGTAGTTCAACGGGTCCATTTAGTATTATGACTAGCGAACACTAGAATAATTGAGTAGGAAAATATGCATTCGTCCATTATGGTGCAGTCATTCACTGACCAAATCATCATGGCATTTTCAAAAGTGTTTGACGATGTAGCCTCTATAGAGTGTTCTAGCACCCTTTGAAATTTCAACTTCAAATTATAAACGTGTCAGAAGAAAGAAAGACTACAAGTTTGTTGTGAACAGCAGTATCTGTCTTCTTTTCATTTATCATTTATCAGATTTTTCTCATTTCTGTTACTTTTACAATTTTCTAGATAGGTGTAGTGAACTGAGAAGTACGAAAAGTTCGTGCATTGGATATGATAATGTGTTTTTATTAATATAAGATAATGGCTAAATAAAAGTATCTTGCCAACACTGTACACCTTAGAGCAAGTTCTGCTGTGATCTTCAAATATCTCTGTGGTCAGCCCTAGAATTAGGGAAGCTTATAGGTTGTCCTTGACTGGATATGCTAGGTAAGGATGATGCAAGAAACCAAGAAATGGATAACACCAGTTAGGAACACGAGTTCGGAGAAGGGCTCTGAGTTCAGATTTTAGCCTAGGAAGTCTGACAATGTTTCACTATTCACCTTCTCCTGTAAACCATGTTTAGACCAGAATTCATGCTCCAGATAAACTCAATTAATCTACGATCGCCGATTTCATATTTTTTCGCTTTATTAAATAAAAAACTCCCAGCTTACCATAGCAACTAGAAAACCTTTTTTCTTGTTACCATTGACGGCTTACAGGCCCAGTGATCCAAGAGTGTCCTGGTGCCAAATTATGCATACGGAAAACACAAATTTCCGTGATAGAGCAAACATTTAAAATAAGAATACACCCTCTTCACCTTAACACATCTCAGCTAGCGAAGCTCAGCCTACTCATCTGTCAGTATCAATCTTCAGTATTACCTCTATTTTCTGGCCACATCCTGGAGCTGGGTTCCAGTAGCCTTTAGTTTATGTTCACACCTTTATTAGCGAAAGTGCCCACAAGTAGCTGAAGTAACTTTACAAGTATATTATTTGGTGTTGATGCATATCAATGAACGTTACATTATTTTTCAACTATAAGCAACCAGTAATAATGCTGCAATGAGGACATCCCTGACCTTGTGGCTCATATCCTAGTTTACAATCATAGATCAAATCTGGTAATCCATTTACTATCATGGACCACATTCCACCATGATCTTATTATTTTTGAAGCAATCCTCTTTTTTTTTTTTAAATGAACCTTCTCTTCTTAGGATTCACATGTTTAAAAAAATCCTGGGAGAACTTGTCTGAGCGATCAGATGTGGTTTAGGCACCCATTCCACCCCAGCCGACACATAATTCTGATGCTCTCTTCGCAAAAGAGCTTTGTGACTTGCTCTATTCGTGGATGTTGAAGGGAAATTGCCTGCCTCATAACGGGTACAATCAAGGGAAAAAGCAAGAAGGTGAGTGATTGCTCTCGGACCGGCATCCGGAAGGAGAAGTCACCTAGGTGCAAAGACAAAAAGAGTGGCGCCATAGTAAAGGCGCTCGCGGCTGCTTGATGGACGTTCTTCGGTTTCTCTGCTCGTCCTCTCGGTTTGGATCATTCTGTACTTTTGATGTTTCCCATTGCCTTGTGTTGAGGTGTTGTCACCGAGGGTTACTTTGCGTTGTTCAAGTGTCATGTTTTTTTGTTGTTACAGAAGTGTCATGGGTTGTGGCTTGTTGTGTGTTGGGAGAGTCTGCTGGGCTGCCTATGTGGCCGCGTGGTTTTCCTTCTTTGCGAGTAGTTCGCTTTGGTCTATGTATCAGATTTCGCCCTTTTTCCGTAAATTAACTGGGCAATTCTCTTCTTCTTAATTAATATATTGGAGCAAGGCTTTAGCTCCCATTTGAAAAACAAAAATCCTGGGAGCAGAAATACCGTAGTCAATCACCACAGTTTACCAAGATTTTCTTGAGTCATTCATTACGGCATGCTAGCTAAATACATGTGTTTTGTAACAGATAGAAAGATATAACTGATCTTGTTCAACCATTGATGTTGTCTCAGTCTGCTCTATGTCTACGCTGCCGCATGCATCTGTGTTCCGCCCACACCAACGTGTTTGCATTGTGCTCCATGTCATGCTCAGTTTTCATTAGAGATTTTCTAGGTGGTGTCCGAGTTAGTTTGTGAGAAAGCTTCACTTTGTTTTTAGTTACTCCGTTGTATTATTTTTTTTAGTTTTTTCTACATGCGTGAGAAATAGAGTCGGGAAGTGTGGATAAACTGCTCCTGACCAACTCCTGTTTATAATATGGGAAAGATAACAATACTATTTTGAAAGTGTTAAGTTTCCTGGTAATAATCATTCTGTAAGACAAGACCAAAACCACATTTTCTTAACTTTGTGCTATTTCATTTTTCTCCAGTGGGTTGTTGCATTGGTTGAAGTGAGGCCAAACTTGCTTTCAGGAGAAGCTGAGAAATTCCTTTTTGAGGATATATATCAGGTTGAAGATTCTAGAATGCTTGATTTGTTTTTCAATGTACCTTTATTCTTGTTATCCACCTTGACATAACGTAGTATGTATTCATATCAATAGTGCAGCAGATACTTCAGTGATAATAATATGCAAGGTACTAATTGCTTTTGTAGGTTGGAGATGTTGTGCTCGTTGAGGATGAATCTGTGGTTGAGAACGAGTTTAAGTTAGTTGGTCTGCACGGCTTGGTATGTTACCTTTCTAATTTCAAAGAAGTTTTTTGTTTTTCGGGTTTTATTATATATAGGCTATAGCTAGAGCATCGGCCTTAAAATGTAAAGTACCCCTTCAGTGCAAAAATAGGTCAGTTGTAAGTCTAATTTTCTCCGCAAATATGTAGGTCATTTCTAATCATTCTTCCCGTTATGCCCCAATACCATTAATCTCATGGATGAGTGGATCTACTTCCCGGTGTTTCTCATTGGAGAGTGGACACGGAAACTGAGAGAATAACTAGAGCACCTAGGAGCAAGAAAAGGAAATTTAGACTAGTCCTTAATTCTTGTGCCCATGGCTAAAGTAACGTGCATTTGTGGACTTGGGCTGGTAGAGTAGACGATAAACTCTCTGCAACAGTATCTTATAATATTCATTGAAAGGGAATATCTTCGTTCCATATTTTTTTGGATCCCGCTACCAATCATTTCTTAAGTTCTTGGCAATATCAGAAGAGAGCAGTACTTAAATGCTTTGTTATTTACCATTCTGCACTATTATTTTTAGGTTGGCTACAATGTTGTAACTTCCAGGCGGCGCAATGTCGGTAAGGTGAGTCTATCTGGTCATTAAGAGAGGTAATCTGATTATCCGAGTCAATTTCATTTCTCAGTAGCATTTCAACAGTTTGCTTTACATTGATGGTTTTAAGCTACCTTTTTTTAATTCTTTAGGTGCGTGGCTTCACCTTCAACATTAACTCAGGTGTTGTGGAGTCTCTTGAGCTTGATTCATTTGGCCTTACTATTGTCCCTGCTAGTTTGGTAATTTAACTATGCACCTACTTGTCATCTTATAAGCCATCTCAATTCTCTGCTCCAGTCTCAGTGTAGCACTTACTTTTCTTGCAGGTAAGCACATACTGTTTATTTGTCGAAGATGTGCTGGATATAGTTTCTGATACAATAGTGGTGCATGAAGATGCAGTCTCTCGGGTTCAACGGTTGACACAGGTATGGACGACTGATTGTTTCTCATACAACTATTGGACGTAAAATACCGATCTCCTAGAGATTAAATCACAATTTAATCAGCAACCTTGCTGAGTGAAAATACTCTGTAATTGAATGATAGGGCATCTGGGGCACTAAAAATATCCAAGGGCCTGGAGATCAGATGGGCGAGTACGATAGATATGGAGGGCGAAGAGCTAGGCCTGTTAAGAGGCAAAATAACAAGGGGAAGCCAGTGGGCCGTAAACTCCATAGGAAAACGAGTGATCCGGAGGATGAGTGGGAGCTGCCAATGGAATATTGACACACAGACAACAGTAGCTCTCTTCTCATCCTCAGAAAAATGTGCTTTCTAGGCCACAACAATAGGATAATGGCACGGTTGTACATATTGGACGATCACGAACGAACGGGAAGGTAATAGTTGGCCATCTTCGGCGTGCTGTGGCTTGGTGGGTTAGTGAAAAGCGAGCATGTCTGCCAGACCTCAGACGTCCTAGTTCCGGGCAAAAAATGACTCGTTTGTGGGGAGCGAGGGCCCTCTTGAGTTCATTTTGTCATGTAATGATGGAGCCTCTTTTGACTTTCACTGACACCAAAGTGTATATGTGCGTGTAATCATGTAGTGATTTGCTACCACTGGAGAATGAACAACTACTAGTACACGTAGCTCTAGCCAGAATGTCAAGATCCTTGGTTTTGATTGTTCAAAAGAAGAAGAAAAGACTGTTTGGTTTCTGAAAGGGAGGTGCTGGCCACTTCAACTGACTACCGGTATGCTCTTTTCTGTTTTCTGTTTCTCTTAAACCAGTGAAGACCCCTGACGCTGCTGTGGTTGACCGACTCACGTGTAGCATGTTGCGGAGTGACTGACGGCAGACCTCAACCGGACCCTAGGATTTTAGACTTTTAGTCGGGCGACCCAGCTCGCTCATGGACGTCTCTTATCGGTGTCCCTACGAGCACGTAGTACTTTTTTGTTTCATTCCGGGGACTGTATCGATGCATTGCATGACAGCGTTGACGCATCATTTATCGACACCGGACTCTGCTGGCCATACTTATGACCCCGACAGTCGCCACAGCTCAACCCGACGGTGCCCATCAAAGATCACTCATCACCGTCTCAAAAAAGTTTAAAGAATCATTCATCACTGACTGCTCAACAGTGCTGCTGCTCGACACCTTCGCTGGATCCAGACGGTTTTCGCTGATCCACAGAAGATGAACTCCTACTCCTGGTGCATTTCTGGCTATCTCGTTCTCGTCACTTAACCGAATAAACCGATCCAGGTGGTAATTTTCGTGTGCTCAGAACTTTCGTGAGGTCGCCTTCTTTTTTGTCAAAGTCGCGTATGTTTTGACTACGGCAGGGTTTGGTTTTGGTGACGACCGAGAGGAGGCGGAGGAAGACGAGAAGAATCATGGATGAGAATTGACAAACGGACAACGGTACGTGGGCTCTCAATTCTAGAAGCAGCCGTGCATATGAATATGATCTGAGCTCACCTACACCCTGATTCTCACCTACTTCCGGATCTTTGCTCAACCACATCAGTCACGGCAAGGGCAGTCACAGTGTCCTTTCCCAGTTGCGCCACTGTGCAGTCCCGTGGGCGGTGGCTCTGTCTCTGTGCTAGTATCATTAACCGCCAGCTGAAATCGCAGCGTGGGTCCTCGATCGCCAACAGATCGTCGACCGTGTTACGTGTCGTTTCAAATCTGAATCGGCATTTACGTCTTTTATATAAAAGGTTACACTAACATTCATCATGGCCAGACTGTTAAATAAGAGATCCGTCATATATATCTGGATGGTTAACCTTGAGGTCCTGTCAATTCTCAGCTGTCGGAATCGTAGTAGTTTTTCCTCTTCACGATTATTAGAACTCGTTTGAAAGTCATCACTTTGTGTTGAAATTGTGGAATCCAGTCAAGATTCCATACCATATTTGACTGACATGAAATTGGAACCATCATTTCAGTTGGAAATTCCAAGGAATGGGAGTGGAGATTTTTGGCTCCCGAGCTCCAATGCTCCCTCCGGTAAAAAAAAAAATCAGAAATCATATTTGTGAGTTTCAAAAAATTCTGAAAAAATCCGGGTGTAGCCAATAGTATATCTCACGAACGTGTAAAATATCAACATAAAAAACTTTGTATTCTGAGCTACACAAAAATAACAAAAGTGTGGATCTAACTATGCATATTTTCAACTCCAAGTTTTATCAGATTTTTTATTTTTATATAGCTCGAAATACAAAGTATTTAAAGTTGATATCTTACACGCTCGTGGGATATACTATTGGCTACACCCAGATTTTTTTTCAGATTTTTTTGAAACTTACAAATATGACTTTTGAATATTATAAATTGTAGAGAGCACTAGAGCTCGGGAGCCAAACACACTTTCCGAAGGAATATGTACTATATGTTAATATAATTCTTATCCCAAAATTCGTGTGGCAGCCAAACATGGATTTTCAGTTTGGGATTTTAAATTGGACAAATAGAATGATGACATTAGTGTCAATTCATTTCATTTATATCAAATGAAATTAAACTAGGGGTGCCAAACTATAGACTAACTGGAATTATGCTCAGAATGAGAAGATAGACAACCGTTTAGGACACGTGTATTGACTCATAGCCTTAGATGCACCTATTATGTAAAATGCTTAAAATGTAAAAAAAAATCGAAACAAAATTTCAGATGTACCACCGGACATTCTAGGCCCATTGGCAAAATTTTGCAGAAAAAGACATTTTTTGTGTCCAGTATAAAAAGACAAAACAATGTCTCTTAAAGTCATTTTGTAGCGCCGAAAATTGTCTTTTTACACAGGGCATAAATAATATCTTTTGTTTCGCGAAACTTTGTGTGCGAACATAATAGGATATACACCCGAAATTTTATTCTGAATTTTTTATAACATTTAAAATATGTTTTTGTCTAACGGGCGTATCTACCATTCTACCACCTACGAGTCGATTTCCGACGACGCTTCTGCTCCTTTCTTGGCAACCCTGAAAAAGGATGGGCAGTGCAAATCAACTTCGCGGAGCCGCGGCGGCAAGCACGCGAAGGGCACGGCGTTTCTCCAGGACCAAGAACCACAAGTTGAGGAGCCTCGACGTGGCGGCGATCGGCGCCTACCCACCGAGACGCATTGGCCGCGGCAGTCAACACAGCCCCGCCGGTCAACCTCTCCCTCTCCCGATTCATTCCGCACGCTTGACCGGAGACTTCACCCTCTTGGCCTCTTCTCCCCGCTTGGCAAAAGTCGCCGTCGCTCCCCGCTGCCTCTGCTCTAGCTGGCGCAGCCGTTCAGACCGGGGATCGGGGGCATTAAAGCTTCCTACTGGTCAACTCCCCGCTCTGCGTGAAGTTTTTATTTACACCGATCCTTCTCTCAGTTCCGCTTGACCTGACTAGCTCAGCTTAGCTTAGCGGCGAACGCCGGAACGCGGCGTGGAACTTCCCAGAACTGGACAGTTAATCAAAGAAGGCAAGACGACGACGACGACGACGACGACGACCTCGGGTTGCACAGGTTTCCGAGCTTGTTGTATTTCTTGAGTGCAGCTGGAAGGAGTGGTGGAAAGAACGAGGAAAGGTGAGTTCTTGGCCTCTTCCTCCTCCTCATCTTCTTCCTTGAGCCTTCGGATCAGGTCCTAGTCTTTTTCTCTCTTCTTTTTTTGCCCACACGAGAGGTCCTGCTCTGTCCCTTCGCTTGGCCGCCGCTTCTTCTGGGTTGATTGGTTACTTCAATCTGCACATCGGGGGTGGGGTGGAGTTTCTTCTCGCATCTTCTCCCTCTCCTCCTGTCTCTCTATCTCAGTTTGGCTTGAGGTGTTCATAGTGCCAAGTAAATATCGATTTATCCTCTTCTTTTCGTTGTACTCCAGGAGCACGACAGATATAAGAAGTTTCTATTTTTTTCGATAGTACGACATAGGAAAGTTTCTCTTGTGTTCTTTATGAAGATCCATCCTACTTTGGATTTTTGCAAGTGTCAACCAACCGTCATGACAGAATTAGTTCTAGCTGAACAATATGACGTCTATGGTCGAGTAGGTTAACTAGGTTCTTTCATGATCTCATCAACAGGACAAAGGGGACCGAACAATCAGTACCTTTTGTATGTAGTTGTTAGTACTAGTACTAGCCATTGATTTGTTGTTCTCTGACCAGCCAACCCCCAATAAATCGCTCCCGATTTGCCCATAGGCCAAAATGCCTCTCTGCCTACTGAGTTCAATGTTTCAGTTGCGAAGGTAGTAGTAGCATCAAGGTTACAGTCTTGCCCTTGTATTATTGATCTTGTTCAGACAGCTGTATTTCTGGCAACGCCTTGTCATTTATCCCTTTTCCCATTGGTAATCATGTTATGGATAGGATGTTATTCACGCTCGATGGACTAATTTAATGTTTTTTGCGAGATTTGAATGCTATTAGTTCAACCAGGAGTTGCTAATCTGCTAGTGGAACTAATCAATTTTCTCTTGAACGTTTGCAGATACAGAAACACAGGATCATGTATCTAGTATTAGAACATAGGAGACAGCCTTTGCAACCGTAGCAGTTTGGTGGTAATTTGGTGCCTACGGCCTGGAAATCTTGTGCTGTGGGTGATATCCTTGGCCTTTCTTGTATGATGGCAAGTGCAAACACAGGAGCGTTTCGCCTTGTGAGGTGCCCAAAGTGTCTTAACATTCTACCAGAACCTGCGAATGTTTCAGTCTACCAGTGCGGTGGATGCAACACCACTCTTCGAGGTACAAATTCAAATTCGAGGGTACACTGGCTAATTAGAAATGATGAATTAGCTAGTTTTTCTCCTTAATTATGAACTTATCCACACTAGCCAGTTTGCTCATTAGTTTCTTTTTGTGTGTGTTTATGCTTATGCAGCTAAAGTCCGTGCTGGCAATGCACAAACTGTGGCCACAAAACACATTCCGGAAGACTCTAGCGATTACTCTGTTGTTACACCTGTGAGCAATGGTGTGTCCACAAAACAAGTTCGGCAAGACTCAGGCAGTTACTCTGTTGTTACCTCTGTGAGCAATGGAGTGTCTCCTCAAAGCAAGGAACTGGGTCCCGTTGGTGCTGCCGCGGATGATTACTGCGCTGTTGATACTCCATGGACTGAAACCGAGCATGAGAGCAATGGCATTGGAAGCAATGAGAATGGCGATACTGTGTCACCTGAGAAGGCTGTTATGGAGGCTGCAAATACTGATTGCAATGAAGACGACAGTTCTGATGGCGGGGACACCGATGGAGAATTGGAAGATCTTGCTGCCCTGATGCATCCCAATGGGAATGGCACACATATAGATTCTGGCAATGAAGAGAACAGCACAGTGGAGCGAACTGCAGAGGGTCCAGAGGCTTGCATAGTAAGAGAAGACGATGATGAGGAATGCAGTCTGAAAGCCTCCGAGCCCTTATCTGATGGAAGAGAATCGCCTGTCAATTTGCCAGAATCTGAGCAGAGTGAAGCACGCGAAACTGAAGCTGCGGAAAGCAAGAGAAGTAAGCTCGTAAGGGTGCAATCTCGGTCTTGTGATCTCCGAGAAGGGCCTAGAGTATCGGTTGACTCACTTGATTTCCACTCTTCCCGGAATTCATTCCAGTCAAAAAGCTTCAGGGCAAGTGAACCTCTTCAATCGAAGATTATGAAGACGGTGGATGAATTGAAAGGTGACCTTTCTGAAATTTTCAGTAAACCTTCAGATTGCAAGCCAAGGGCACACCCTCCACGTCCTCTGAAACAAGATGGTTACAGGCCTCATGTAGCCATCACATCCAGCCAACCTCTTACAACTTATCATCCTGCTGCCAAGCATTCTGGCATTGCATCTCGCCTGAGTAGGTCTGGCCAAGTTGCTCCCCATGGCCATGGGCAACCGTTACCACGGTATCGTCGGCACAGTGCTTATTCGCACGGTCACAGTGGGCAAGTGGAAATGAGACCATGCCCTCACCAATGCTACCACCATAGCTGCGGGCCACCTTGTTGCAGCTCATGGAAACAAGAACCTGCACCACAGAGGCCAGCAGCCAAGGAGATAAAGCGGCGGCCTCCTCCGAAAAATCTATGTCGGCCAGTTCTACGGGGCGCGCCATTTGTCCTTTGCTCAAACTGTCTCAGGCTGGTCCAGCTGCCCACCGGTTTTGCCATTCCAAGCAGAGGAACACGCAGGTTGCAGTGTGGCTCCTGCTCACATGTTCTCGCCTACTCTTACAGAGACCCAAGGAGAAAGAAGCTTCAGTCACCCTTTGGGGGAGATGAGTCTAGCACAGATGACTACGAAATTCACCAGGGAGATGATGAGTATAACGGTGATGCCCGTCAAGCGGACCCATTCTCGTACTCAGAAGAATACGGCATCTCAGCTGATGTAAGCTATTCTACCGAGGACGGACAACCCCTGCACGTGTCGAGGAACTCATCTTTTAACACCATTGATGAAAGAAGTGCCAAGGAGTCTAAGCTTCACCGGTTGATGGGGTACTCTTCAGCGAGTGAGCTGATGCGGCATTCTCCTGATCTCTACGAGAGTTTCAGCAGACGAGCTCCTAACGCAAAACCATATGACATGAAGGGGAAAGGCGTTTGCGTGGCCGATGATGATTCAAGTGCAAAACATGGTGCAATAAAGGGATCAAAAGCCAAACAGAGAAATGTAGGCTTGCCATTCCAAGGAATGTTCAAGAAAAGGATTCATTGACTAGAATCTCTGAAGCTCAGGTCATAGTTAATTTAACCTCGTTTCTCAGGATTGTGGCAAGTTTAGGAGGAAGTATATAAGCAGGTTCAGTTTTTGGAAAGATGATAAGAGTGATAGGTATTTTGGTGTAGTATACTATAGTTAGCCTTCTAATCAGTGAGTGAGTTCACTGAGTTATTTGCCAATCGTCTGTTTACAAGGTTACTGGTTTGACAACAATGTGTGCTCTTTGGTGTGTGTATAGTTTTTGGAGTCCAGATTGTCAACGTTGTGATCACATGTATAGAAGAATGGATCTGTTTTTTTTCTTTGAGCTGATGACATTGCATAATGATGCACATTTGCGTTGTGAATAAGCACGAAAGGACATAGCAGTTGGTAAACAGAACGGGTCAACACCTAAAAATAATTCTCCTCGCATACTCCTAAACATAGGCAACAGCTGAAGTACTCTACCACTGCCTGAAATCAGCAGAGAGAGAGCAAGAGTAAGAGATTCAGTAAGTCGAACAGAACAACGAATTGAAACTTGAAGTTAAACTGATATCCATGGAATGGAAGCTTATTTATGTGCCGGGGTATATAAGCTTAAAGGACATACAGTGGTAAGGAAATTTCACTGAGGCTGCAGTACCAAATGTAACCAAAAGAAATAACCAAATAATTGTATTATTTGAATAACATCATTAACCCAACATGTATCCGAATATCAGTAAAATAGCTGAAATGCATGAGGCATCAACTGCACATGAGCCTGTGTAAAAGGTTGCTCGAACGAATCTATTGAAATTGTTAGTCATGGAAATTTCAGAATAAAGTCTGGGCTGAACAGCAACCTAGTTTATGATAGTGCTCCCACACGAACAGATCATGAACCATATACACAAATGAATTGACAGGTTAAGCAATTCTAAATGCATAAACAAAAAATTAAAAAATGTATACATTTTGTTTTGATTAAAATGTGGGGTCTATAAGAAAGAAATGCATGTTCTCCAGAAAAATAACAATTTGGTGCATCTTCAACAATATATACCCAATGTGTATCAGTTTTCCTACCGATCTGAACCATGGTATAATGGTTATTTTGGTATACATGAACATTTTACGAGTTTGGGCAGAATATACTTATGGAACTATTTATATGACCTATTCAAAATATTCTGCTGAGTTACATGGACATTCTCTTATTTACATGATCATTTTTAAAGCATGTTAGATCATTTTTTCACAATTTAGGTAATTTTTTTTGTTGGGATTGTTTTCCATACATGCGTTCTAACATTTTTCAACGTCTCAGCATCTACAATATGACTATTCAAGCACTTGTTGTTCAAAATCTGCTAACAGTTTCAAAGTTTGTACCTATGGGGACACCGAAGAAATTTAAAACAACTTTGCAGATTGCCTTGGCTACCACACATTCATGAAAGAGATGGGCCATTGTTTAATTTTCAGAGCAAAAAATGCTATCCTTCGGCTTACCCATATCTCTTTTCTTTAGGTTATCTCTAGTCATAATCTTTTTATGAGACACAAACCAAACTGAGGGAATGTAAACAGGAGACACACCTCTAAAATTAATAATACTGTATAGGAGCTTGCAGAGTAAACTCCTCTGTTATCATGTTGTCATATCAGTGCATCATCATCAGATATAACAACACTAAGTAAGATCTGTTCTAGGTTCTATTTCACACCAAGACTCCATCATACTAGGAGTGAAGTTTCTTCTAAAAGTAAACTTAATGACTACCCTCTCAGACTTGGCACATTGCTGTTGGCAGATGACATAAAGAGGTCAGAATTGCACAGATAAAGGGAATGAACCAAACTAAGTATCTTCCCAAATTCTAATTGTTGTTTTTGTCGTTGTGCTCTGAAATTGTAGCTTCGTAAAGAGACATACGTACAATTTTGGGTAATCACCTAGCTGGTTTTCTATCCATCCCGCGCCTCTGCTCCAGGCCAGGACACCCTGATTTACACAAATGAGAATCACCTAAATTCAGAACACATGTCATTTGAAGTGTGGAAACATTTTTTTTTTTAAAGGGCAGCCCAAAGTGTGGAAACATAGAGAGCACAGCCAAAAAAATGAACGCATAATCACGCGGAAGAAAGCGACGGCAGAAGGAAACGGAGCTTCGATTCAGTTCCTGCATTCCATCCGACAATTCCTATATCACGCCTGTTGCGTCAGTTATGGCGCCGACGCTCACGCGTGTTGTCACGTGGGCGTAGCCCGTTAGGGACGGAGGGCGACCGAAGGTGAGGAGAGAAGCGTGGAGGTCACCGGAGAGGAAGAAGACGAGGTGCAGGCGGTCAACCTCACCGGAGACGGGGACGGCGCGGCTGGCAGCGACTCGCCGGCGGAGGGTTCAGGGACGAGGAGAGAGATGTCCAAGTTGACACGGGCTTTCGAGCGATGTTTGTTCTGCTCCTGGCAGTATCATCCGGCCCCTAGTAGGCCCATTTTTGGGTTTACCATGTCGCGGCCTGCTCGATCTTTTGCTCCTTAATAAGTCCAGTAAGAGGTTAGCGCTTCGAGCGGACTGTATATAGTGAGGGGCAAGGCTACCTGCTCAAACCACGCAGCTGCGCAGCGGGCACAAAGCGAACTATTCTTTCGCCTTTTACTAAAGAATACCGTGTGCACACTGCAATTAGCAGCATACGCTAATTTTTATAGGGGATTCTCCTTTGTTGGAGGGACCCCACAAAATAATCATTCAAGTTTTAACTTAATTATTTTGTGTAACCCAATTTCTTTTCTCTTTTAAATATGTATAAGTCAACTGTTGTGTATTCAGAACAAGCTGCAAGGCAAAGCTTGCAATTACGGTAGGCCATATCTGAATCACAGTTTTTTTTTAAGTAATACGTATATATTAAGGCAAAGGCATGCAGAGTACAGAATACGCATACAAAGGATAGATCAGAGGGAGACGCAGCTCCGTACAAAATGCAGAAAGACCCCTCGGGAACGAAAGATTTACAACGAAGACCCCCGAGAGCTCTGCCACACCAGTCCACTGCTTGACTCCGGCGCCGGCAAGCAGCGAGAGAGAAGAAGACGGACACCCACACACAGACCCAAAGTTGGAGAAGCTCCATCGCCATGACGACTTTATGAACCCCGAGAAGAAGCACCAGAAGTGCCCACCTGTCGCTGTGGCACGCGGATCGGGGAACAACCCCAAGCTCACCTCCAACCTCCAGAACCGGCCGCTCCCGTCGACGACGTCGAGGAACAGCGCCAGATCCGCCTGCCGCAGACCTCAAGCCCAGCACGGAACACGCAGAC
Organism: Poa pratensis; assembly: GCA_947311845.1. Lineage (NCBI taxonomy): Eukaryota > Viridiplantae > Streptophyta > Magnoliopsida > Poales > Poaceae > Poa > Poa pratensis. The sequence goes on from CAMZMU010000054.1 coordinate 48,848,155, forward strand.
CTCCAGCCCGCCGCCAGCCTCACCAGGCCAACCGCGGAGGCTCTTGCATAAGATCCCCACAACTCCACATCGGCGAGGGAGCAATCGCCGAAGCGACGGTGGAGAAGGAGAAACAAAATCCAACACAAGATCGTCACCACCGCCATGACAATCTCGCCTGGAACCCTAACCTCCCAGATCCAAGACCGGCAGGAGCCGAGGAAGCCACGTCGAGGCCGGATCTGGAGGAAATTATTCGCCGCCGCCGTCACCACCGTCGAAACCGAAGCGACGGACAAGCGAAGACCTAGCCCTAACCTATCTACACGCCAGGAACAGACCGGCGAGGTTCCTCCTCCCTCCCGCCGCCGGAGCGGCTGGCGGAGGAAGGAGGAACCCCTCGGCCCGCCGGCGGAGAGCGGTGGCAGTCGAGGCTTCTCCCTTATCGCCTGTCGCGAGAGGATAAGGAAAAGGGTTGTCTATCTGAATCACAGTTGTGTGGCGGCAACCCGCACTTGCTGTACGAGTTGGGACTAAAAAGTTGCTTCGATGTGTACAGTTCATCGCATCGATCTCTTTCAACCTGTCGTACTCACACTACCAGATCGATCGGCTAGTAAGATTGCATGAAAAACACGTGCTAGAGTACACATACAACTGGTAGAGCAATACTACTTTTCACTCGGGAGATAAGTTATAGGCGCGAGTGACTTCTCGCTCCAGGCGCGCTGTCGGCGGCGTGGTGATTCAGTCAGCCGTGGCCCCCAGCGGCAGCACCGACCTTCACGTCGCCGTCGCCGTAGCCGTCGCGGCGGTGTTTGAGGGCCTGGAACACCCGCGAGCTCTCCTCGAAGATGTGCGCGCGGCGGTCGTAGTCCGTGGGGCTCCGGCCTTCGTCTTCCCCGCCCATCGCCTCGTCCTCCAGCAACTCCAGCTGCTCCGCCGCCAGCCACGCGTCGTCTTGGGCATCCTCAGAAAGCACGGCCCCGTCCTTGCGCGTCTCTACCGGCTCCGTTCCGCCGCCGCGCTGCGCGCGGAGCGCCGCTGTGGGAGTACGGCCCATCCGAAGCCGTGCTTGGCACCCAAACCTTCCCGAGGCGAGCGCGCGCAGCGGTGGCCGCGCGGCCGCCGTCGCGGTGGGGCAAACTGACTGCATGCTCCGGTGCTCGTGCAGAAGCCTGGCACGTCGAGTGGCTCGTCGGGAACGGTGTACGTACGTGAGCAGGATCAGTACTAGGTGTCGGTTTTGGGGCATGGAAGCGAGAGATTCTATGGTGGTTGCGTTTTATCTGGGGTGCTGAAGATTCCAGAAGTCGCCCAGCTCGCGAGCTTCGTGGCGGCGTCGCGCGACGCGTGGAGCCACGTATCCCCCGCCGGCGGCGTTGCGTTGGTTTTGCATCGCGCTGTCGGTTTTGGAGCGAGCGCGTCGGTGGGTGGTGCCGTGGTGGCAGCCTGGCAGGTTCTGAGATTTCGGAATTTGGCTTCGAGCCTCGTCTCTCTCGTGGTTGGCGACGGACTGCTCGGCCTGCAAGGTTCATCCTGCTGTCTCCTTTCGATCGTGCTTACCGCTCGGGGTGTCTGCTCCATGATTCTCCTACGTACGGGGCTGATTGCTAGCAGGTTCCTCCTGAATTTGTGCATCAACAAAACAATATAGGGTGGTTGGCAACATGGAGACATCGCGTTAACATGACGTTGACAATAATTTATTTGGTCCGTCCAACCATTTGCATCGTGTTGTTCATCCAGCCTAGCAAATTCACTTGAGAAAGATAATCTGGTCATTTATGTCGTGCTCACTCTCCGGTTACTCGAGTTTGCTCTCACACTTGAATTAATTCAGCAACGTGTAAAAACTACAGGACTCCAACATGAGGTTGGTAAGTTGCAATTCATTAGTAAAAGACGTGTTATGAGTTTAATTATTTCTTTACTAGGGATTCAACCAAGCCATCTTAAGCGTGGGCATACGGGACCGAGTGCTGAAATTCAATCCATAGTGCCATGCAATAATCATTGAAGACACGTGTGGAGAATTCAACAGCGATGTCCATTCTTTTGTTAGATAATGAGCTTGTAGTTTAATAGCTTGTCTCATTATTATGGAAAATACATGGTTACGTCTGAGGATTGCACACATGGGACCAAAGACGAGTCTACTAGGCAGGCTTCAACAGGCTCAAGCCTACCCTCAAAAAAATGAAAAATATATTTTAGTACTACTAATCTGGTCCAAGCATTAGCCCAACTCCCCAACCCATCTAATATCTACACAACTCGCACGCATCGCACACGAGCTCGCCAAGCCGCAAGCAGCAGCCATTGACCTCTCTCTCAAAAAACAAAAGCAGCCATTGACGTCTCGGCGACCAACAGGCAAGCAGCGGCCAGGCCCACGCGCGGACGTGCTCACGCCGCCACCCCTAGCAGCCGCCGGCGGGGGCAGTTGGGCGGGGGCTGGAGCAGAGGGAGGACGCACAATAGACGGTGCACATCGGTACAGTGCATATTTTTTTAGTTCTCCAATTATTTTGCCATATGTCTATTGTAATTACTAGTTCGTTTGTTCATGCACCGTCGATTCATTTATGTCCAATGCAATTTGTTTCCAGATTTGTAAAAAAGAAAAGAAAGAATATGTGTATCCATTGCTTTTATTCACGTAATTCTTCCTGCGGTGGCTCTCGTTGGGTTGGCTCTCATTTAGTCATTTTTCCTATATCAACTGCATCACTTGAAGATTATCAGGACAGTTTTGCGCAATAAGGTACCAGATGAATTTCCAAATATTAGCAGTTTAAATTAGGAGATAATGTCTATTTTACTAAAAAGTTCCAAATTTTGGGTCGGATTTTGATATTAAAAAGGCAAAAAAAAATCCATTAAATACTAAACAACGTGTCCAATAGTAATCTATAGAAATGTTTGAATTTATTTGCACTATAGGATAAGGAGATAATGGCTATTTTCTTCGAGAACGGCCTTCAGTTTACTCGGTGTTCACTTTGAGCCCGCCCTTCATTTTCTTCCTGGACTCGCCGTTGCATGGGACAACCATGGAGACGTGTCTATTGAAACCGTGAAATTCTTAAAGTCCACTCAATGGTTGCATGTATCCACAACTTGCAAAGATTGAGGGAATTTAGCATCGTTTAGATCACGACTAATGAAATTGCTGATAATTTTCCGCATCATTTCTATGCTGAGATGACCAAGGCGATCATGCCAAGTTTGGAATACATTGGCATTCTAAAAAATTACCATGTTCACAAGATGTGTTACGGAATTGATGAACTCCTATGTGTAGTGCAATCCTGGCGAGAAAGAGGGATTTTGCAATTAATTGCTTGTCATATCCGTTGTTTTGGAAAAAAGAGATACTCCTCATTCGTTGTCGTCATGGGTTTTGATGTGCAAACCACTATCGGATATCTCTACATTTTATAGGTACAAACTTGATCGAGATACTGCAACGCATTCTCGATTATTATATAAGTATCCATAGGGAGTTTAATTGTGGCACTATCAGAGCATACAATTATGACATCGCGTCCAAAGATTAAAATATATCATTATCTCTTGGTAAGAGTTTTGAATATATTTCCCTATGTATAGAGTTTGTGGTTCATTGTACACAAAGAATGTTTCCTCTTTCATCGGATTGACTCCCATAAATTCTATATATAGAACTGAAAAATTTCCGTGTGAAAATCTGAAAGGACAAGGATTTCGCCTAGGGGGGTGAATAGGCGATTTTAAAATTTTCCGGTTTAGGCTTGATAATTGCGGAATAAAACTAGGTGTTTAAATTAACAAGCCAACAAACTAAATAAACTAGGCTCATCTATGTGCACCAATAACTTATGCTAAGCAAGACAAGCAACAAGGTGATAGCAATATTGAATACTTCAAGCACGAAAGCTCTCACAATGTAAAGTGCATAAGTAAGAGCTTGGGTATAGAAATAACCGAGGCACGCAGAGACGAGGATGTATTTCCGAGTTCCTCCTTTTTAGGGAGTACGTCTCGTTGGAGGGGTGTGAGTTTCAAACTCAAACGCCACAAATGGCCTCACCCTATTCTCCGATGACCCTTACCCAAAAGCTCGGTTCACCTTCCACTATCGGAATCCTTCAAGACAGAATCCGGAGCCTTTACAACAATCTTGAGGCACAACCCACAAAAGGATTGGGAGCTCCCAAGTGACCGCAAAATGTCTCAACCACCACAAAAGGCGTCTAGGGTACAAAGACCCAAGAGTAACAAGCTCACAAACTTTCAACTTTCACGAATCCTCGTGGAGAGCACAAACCGATGCACAATGCAATGGCAAGAGCACAAGTGCTCAAATCCTTCACTCTCAAATCCAACCAAAAGCAACTAATGCTTGTGAGGGAAGAAGAGAGGAAAAACAAAGAAGAACTCAACAAATGGAACTCCAAGATCTAGATCCAAAGGGTTCCCCTTACTTAGAGGAGAGATTGATTGGTGGAAATATAGATCTAGATGTCCTCTCACTTTTCCCTCAAAAATATGCAAGAATCATGTGATGGATTGAGAGAACTCAAAGCTTTGGAGGTCAACAATGGAGGAGGAGAGAGCACCAAAACTTAGAAACCATTGGGGAAGAAGACCCCTTATATAGGTCCCCACCAAATCCAACCGTTGGGGGCAATTTTTCCTGCGCGGGTGATGCATGTAAAATGCATACATGAACTTTGCACTTTAATTGCTTATATTCCAATCATATTTGCATCATATAAGGGTTATATCAATGTTTTATCATGATTTTGGGAATACTTCATAGTTTTCCCATTTATTCGGAATTAACCCTGCACAGGCAGAAAACACTAGTTTTGTATTTTAATGTTTCAGGGACCCAAACGTCAACGAAATCACCTGGAAATTTACGGGCGTCAATATTTGGAAGGAAGAAGGACTACGGAAAAAGAAAGCGAGCAAACGGAGACCCGAGGGCCAAACGAGCATGGCCCACGTGGCCACAGTACCAGGCCGCGTGGGACCCACTCGTTCGGGCCTCGTGGCTCCGTTGCCTTCGATCTCTTCTCCACCGACATCGTCTTGACCTAAAAACGCCTATAAAAAAGGTCCCCCATCGTTCTCTGGAAGGAGCGCCGCACAAACACAGAAACACCGAAACGGAGATCAGGAGCTGCAGATTGGAGGGGGAAAACTCCGGCGGGGCGCTGCCGGCGTGGTCTCCATCGACTTCTCCACCGTCTCCATGATGAAGAGGGAGTAGTCCACCTCTGGACTATGGGTTTGTGGAAGTAACTTATGTATCTCTCCTCTCTTGAGCTTCACTAATTAGCACCGTATGAGCTGCTGAACATGATTACGGTCACCGTTGTAATACCTTTGTGGTGGATCTTTATGAGTTAATATATGTTTGAGATTGCAATGTTTGTTTCAGTTATGAGTATAGATGCATATTATGTACCCCGTTCTTGTTTACTTGTTTTGATCAAGCATGTTTATGAGAGCGTGTGTGGGGGAACGTGTGCATTAGTTGGAGTAACGGGGGGTGGCTAGTGCAGTGAATGTGAGAGAAAGTTCTGCGATCCACTTTGGTATCTTTACCTTACTTTGTTACCTCACTAGGGATAAACTAAAATACCATGCTACCGGGGATGTGGGCGTGACCATTGCCACTACTCCATGACTAGATCTAGCATGTTCTTATTTTCACTTCATGTCATGATACTTAATGCTATACTCTGAGTTATCTTAATTACTGAGGTGTTATGATTTAGTTCGCATCTTGGTGGAGTATAAGAGAGGTTAATAACCAAAAGATCTCTATGTTAGGACGTGATGCCCATATATCTAAGTAACTTGTTATCAAACCCTGTGTTGCAATCTCATATGTTAACTTTGTGTGTTCCATTGTCTACCACTTTATAAAGAGAGAGTGCATTTGTGAAACCATGAACCCCAGTCCATTTTTAATCATAAGAAACACCTTTCCAACACCATATATCACTTTTCTATTTTCAGCCATCATTAAATCCGAAAATACAAAAATACTTTTCATCTTGCATACATCATTCAAAAACCCAAAAATATCATTTATCATTGCATCCACCATCATTGCATATTTATTTCTTGTTTGCATTGCATAACTATCCTGATATCATTCTTACACCTTGTGCTTGACAACCACAGGTGAGGTTGAGGACCAAAACATCTAACCTTGTTTTGTAGGTAACCAAAAGAAGGATAAGAAGATAAATCTACTACTGCAGATTCCCCGAGAGTTCGATATTAAACCCTCGAGTCACCCCTCGTGGGGAAAACTGTCTTCCACTATACTATACACTCTGCACTTGGAGTCTCAACCTAAATCCTGTTATTTGTGCAGGCATCAAGACTTGCTCTTCGGGATCATCAGCGGGCCGGAAGTTTCGGTACTTACCCCGGAACTTCCGCCCCTTCCGGACCTCCGAAAAATGGCTAAGTCCCTTAACTTTTTGGTAGTGGACTAGGGCCGGAACTTTGCCTGGAACTTTCGGGGGCCGGAATTTCCGGCCAAAAACCTGGAATTTCTGCCCCTCTGAAAACTGCGAAAACACCAACACGAAAACGGCAAGAACTTTTTCATCCGGACTCCGATTTTGATGATCTTGGGCTCGTTGGAATCGCAACGAAGAGCTTTACAAGATCATGCAGAGAAACATCATAGTACACTAAGGGAGGATAAAACCAAATGTAGAAAGGTAAAAACTATCTATAAAAGATGAACCGACAAAACCTCCAAAACCGAAAACGCAACAAGTTTTTCATACGAAATCCGTTTTCGGTGAACTTGGGCTTATCATGGAAATCACAACAAGAACTAAAACCCAACAAGGAGAAAAAACCAAACAAGAACCAAGAAAGATGATATGCCAAGTATGCAAAGGTTTGAGCTCTCCATAAAGATGCGATCAAGTTACTCACTAGAGAGCCCCTCTTGATAGTACGCCGTCTATCCTATAACCCGGTCTCCCACTAATACCAAGAGACCGGTAAAATAGAAACCCTATCAAGATCATACCTTTGCCTTGCGCATTCCACTTGAGCTAGGTGATGACGATCTTGATCTCTTCAAGTGGACCACCTTTCTTGATTGCGCTTTGCTTGGTGAAGACTCACAAACCGCTCCCCCATACACCAATATGGGAGAGCCTCTACTGGGCACATCTTCACTTGGCCATTATCTCCAAATGGGTGACAAGCTTCAAGCATAGTATTTCTTCGAGATGCTTCTCTTGAACTTGCACTTTATCTTCTTCTCTTAAATATTGCTTTGGTCATCACTTTATCTTCTTCTTTCAATCTTGATACCAACACATGGTGTTCAAGCAGTGCCAATGGACAAGCCCTACAAGGATATCTCAATGCAACCATTAGTCCATAGAGATTGTCATTAATTACCAAAACCACACATGAGGGCTCATGCACTTTCAAAATCTTTATCAGATATATAGAACACATACAACTTTATTGATATCAAAGTGCTTGATACAATATATTGCTCATTGCAATATAAGGTGATGATAACAACAATAAAATTTACAAATAAAAATGTGATTTCAAGTGAGTACTTGAATTTTGTTTAGTGTATACCTCAAACATCTATCATAACACTTTTGAGATATCACCATTTTTATGGAGTCCGTCTCACAACACTAAGAAGCGTAATCTTCTTCCCTCTGTATTGCTTGAACCGAAGGAAAATGCAGGATTGAGTATGTTCTTATTCTCCACTTCTCACATTTCCTATTCTTCTCTATTCTTGATGTTTTCCTCTGTCGGCAGAGCCCTTCGTGCCTCCTGTACCGTTTTTCTCAGAGATTTTGCACTGCGATGCTCACGGTAGAGCGTGCTGATAACGTGTTAGAACTCAAAGGATTGAGAGGAAACTTGTGTTCTCTTTATTGATGGATTGAGTATATATACAAGGTGAGGAACCGAGAGGAACCGACATAGGTAATAGGCGCCTCTACGGACACAACCGTCCGTACGGGCGAAGAGGCGCGACCGTACGGGCACAGGCGTCCGCACCAGTGGCGGATCTAGGATGAAATCAGTGGGGGTGCCAAGCTTAAAACATTCTCTATTAGGCTTACCATTAAGCCATTATTAGTGCAAATAATAGTAGCTAAAACATTACTAAATTTTTGGAGGGGTCATGCCCCCCCCCCCACTAGATACGCCCTTGGTCCGTACGACGCTTGGACACTAAAACTAATCCTAACAGAGAAAATTGACTTCTAGTATATTGAGGAGTTACACATAAAATGGTTTTGCTCCCGAGCTTCAGTGAACCCTATATTTTTTTAAAAAAATCAAAAAATATGTTTAAAAAATCAAAAGCATGCATGTTCTCTCAATGATGCATATTACAATCGTGTAAAATCTCAATGCAAAAATCTATTTTGAGAGAGTTACAGCCGCTCGGTCTCGAGCTGCAAAGTCGCGCCTAAGCTGCTCCGAGCAACCACAACACTGTAGATTTATCTCCCTTTATGCGGGAAATAGTAGGTTGTATCCACATTCGCTAGTCTAGGGGATATTTTTTGTTAGCTTATCCTGCATTTCGGCGAGTTCTACATGCCGCATCTAACAAGCAACCAGTTTAGCGAGCATCGATCAACCACTTGTTAGGAAAGTTAAATTCAGAAAGTTGGAAGCTCAAGACGCAAATACGCACGCTAAGTTTTGCACGGCATGCTTCGTCTCGAAGGGAAGAGCAACAGTAGAGTCGTACAACGTAGACCACGTACGGCGATAAGCAATAGTGCAGTGTCAACCAATGGGGAAAAGATCGTAAAGAAGAAGAAGGGAAAAGCCAAGAAATGGGGTCCAAGCAGGCGACAATCGCGGGAAAAGTTTGATGGCTCCACATCCGCCCAATGTGCACGGCACGCACCCACGGCGTCGTCGGCGACTTGCGTTGGCTCCTTCCCTAGCTGTCCTCTGTTTTTTCACAAGTCCACAAGAAGTGATCATTTAGACATATTAGAAGAAACCTCCTTTTGTCTCCCTGCTTAAACTGACGTTTCATCTAAGATGGACATAACAACATGCCTACCAGATGCTCCAGACTCCAAACATGAGAAATGCTTCAACGAGTGAAATTGGCTTGGGATCTAGTGAAGTCATGGCATCGCTTTTCTGTTGGGTAAAAAGGGGAGGATATCCAGGATCCACTAGCGTCCATTTGGGATACAGGTTGGAGAGCTTCCAGCACTTTGTACCTGCACCGCATTTGTCAAGGTGAGTTTGGTCGATGGATGAAGGCGGTGTGGTGGTCCCGCCTATTATCAACTTGCTTCCAAACACATGAGGAAGAAGAAAAGCTCAATGGGAAGTTGGGAACACCCGAATGGGATCTGAATCGACCAGATGGGCATTGCCACTTCTTTAGCTTGCCGTAAGTAGTAGGGGTAGATGTTAGACACCAAACCCTGTTGTCAGAGTAATATGGAAATACGGTGGATGGACGAAAACACCCTTATCTTCATTCATGTAATGTAAAATATGTTTTGATTTTTTAAAGAGCTACACGTAGGTTGGAGAAAAAAAATCTTATTCGATATGTTAGAATGCAATATAAATCTGCCACATTTCTTATAAAACTATTTTTTAAGTGACCTATAACAAAAACACAAATATGGGGATCTAAATTAACCAATATTGATAGCACAATTATAGATCACCACATTTTTTTGTATACATCTAGCAATTTTATGAAATTTAGCTCATTCACAGTGTATGCTCACATATATAAATCAAATCTTTTGAGATTTTTAAATACTTATAACTAGAACTTCAAAATTTCCCAAAATAAAGACCTCACTGGAGCTCGCGATACCACATGCACATCTTCACTTTACTCACACAATGATGTCATACTTGGAAGGCTAAAAAAGTTGTCTTTAGATCTTTTTAATAGGATCCCTTAAAACGATTTCACCAACCACGAGATTATTTATATTCAATTTTCAGTGAGCATAACTTGAAACCTTGCTCTCTCTCTCTCTCCTCTCATTTATGTGACATGGGGAAACCTTGAATCCTAGCAAACGTTTCCCTTCCCTCCCATGAAGTCCGCCACTACACTCATTTACTACCATGACGAAAGTGTCCTCCGCCACTGAAGGGGCTTGGTGCAAGGTCTTATCAACAACAAGCAACCTTTGTGTGTCGGGATGGAGGTCGCATGAAGAGATGCGGCGTGGGTACCGTGCACCTCTTAAGGATGTTGCATGTCCCCTTCTCGTCTCAAAACTTTCCTTTCTCCGGCTCCAATTTGGGTCTTCTTGGATCTCTCATGGTGACGTTCTCTGTGTGTGGTGGGGCTTCTTCTCGTAGAGGCATTGTCTTGGGGACAGCTCTCACGACGACAAACGATGTGTGGCTTGCTCATAGTGTTGTGTTTTTTGTGCATCGATGAGCATGAGTGGTTAAGTCAGAATCACCGGATAGGCGGGTCACTGAGGATGGTCGTTACGTTTGTGGGCAATCTCGATGTATACCTATTAATTGCGTTGTGTGTAGAGTTTACGCTGTTGCAAGCATGTCAGCTTGGTGGTGCCTAAGCCTTCACCGAGCCCGGTTAGGTTGGGCGTTTTGTGATGTCGGCTTCTGTTCGATTTTCTTCAACTTCTTTTTTCAGCTTAATTACTGAATCGAGGAGATAGTGGCACGTGACTTAATTTTTCATATTAATGTTGCTACCACAATATCTGGCTATGGTGATACATTGAACTCCATAAGTTGGGCAAGGTAAAAGTCAGGCAATGTGCTTTTGGAATTTTGGTTCAACCGAAAGAGGTTGAAACTGGTTGAGCAGCTGTAGACTTTTAACCGCCAAAACAAGAAGCCGGCCGTACTCCCTCCTAGAGGCTCGGAGGGCAGAACGGGAATACCCGAGAAATGCAATGTACGGAAACGTAGAAATCATCATTCACAGGTAGAAATTCGCGCTCCTCCACACAGCTGCGTCTACCACTGCGCCGTAGCACCTTCTCCTCCCCGATCTCGCGCAAAAAAAAAACAAAAACGAACCACACACCGCCGCCGCCGTCCCTCTCCTCCATCTCATCCTCCTCTTCCTCGTCGCCGTCGGCGGACGGCCCAAAACCCTAGCCGGCCACCACCCGCCGGATCCGACCCCGGGAGCTCCCCGCTGCCCGCCGCCGTCCCCGACGTCGCCGCGCTCTCAGATCCGCCGCTGATCCGCGGCGCCGCGAGGGGAGACCCTGCTCAGCTCGGCATTGGCTTGTCCCGATCCGGAGGCCTCCTTTTCGGTGCGTGCCCCGTTCCCGTCTGGTCCCCCGGCTTGCCTCCGTTTGGCGCGATCTGGGATCTTTTTCCTGTGTTGTTTTCTGCGATTTTTTCGATTATCTTTTGCCGGAAGCGTCGTCGATTGTTTGATCCAGCTTAGAAGTACAGCTTCGGGATGAAATAGCGGGTTTAAATTTTGAGGGATTTCGTACCTCCGCGACCAAAGCCTGTGGTTTGTTTCGTATTACTAGTTGTTTGATGGGACGGGAAGTGGTGCCATTCTTCTTGGGGGTTTAATGAAGCTTAGTTCGTGCTAATTCAGCTGTTCTATTTTTTTTGCGGGTATCAGCTGTTCTATTTTAAGTTACCTGCATTCAAGACAAGTTCCTGGGAATGTTTGACCCAGCTCTGAGTTATATTAGCTCGTTTAAATTATGCCCCAAGATTTTTTTTACCAATCGATCTCACAATAATATATGACCGGAGGAAATTAAACTCGAGCTCTCGCTTTCTTTCAGTTGGCTGGAGGAATCCGTAGTCCTGGAGGCGTCGTCCATGGTGCAGAATCGTCCAAGTCTGAGCTGGGTGCGCCGCATGGTGTGCTGAAGTACTGTGTGAACTCGCCCTTTTGATCTGATTGTTTACTGGGATGATGCGGGACGCGGCAGTTATATATGAGTACCGTTGATCCATTGCTCCTGTCATCATCCGGAAGTGCAGGCTCGCCTTCGAAGCCCGCGGCTCCTGCTCGGTCATCCGTGGGCTCATTGAGCTGCCTCTGTCGGGCTGATTCGGTCTCCTCCTCGGTGTACGAGGATTGTGACACTGCTTCTGTTAACCTTGCGGACGAAGCGGATGCTGTGCCAAGGCGTTATCTGGAGTCTGATGTGAGCAGGGTGGCAGAGGGCTTCCAGTCTGCTGATTCCCAATTCTTCCATCGTCTCTCGGTGGAATGCTCTCAGAAGGAGAGCCAGCGGAAGGTTTCTTGGGGTGGTGTGATGGAGATGCAGCGTTCTCCATCATCCCTAGAGACTGGAGTGGTATCTACCTCTCAGGAGAAACCGAGCCGACCCCCGAGGGGCAGGAACAAGAGCTCACAGTTTGAAGACATGCTTTCATCTGAGCATGAGCATGACCCAAGGCTAATTCACATCAATGATCCTGACAGGACAAACGATCGATATGAATTTACAGGGAATGAGATTCGGACAAGCAAGTACACTTTGATTACATTCCTGCCTAAGAACCTCTTCATTCAGTTCCACCGGCTGGCTTATGTATACTTCCTAGTTATTGCTGCTCTTAACCAGCTACCTCCTTTAGCTGTGTTTGGAAGGACCGCATCGCTGTTCCCTCTACTTTTTGTGTTGTTCGTGACTGCTATAAAGGATGGTTATGAAGACTGGCGTCGTCACAGATCTGACAGGAATGAAAATAACCGAGAGGCACTTGTTCTCCAACATGGTGATTTTCGGTCAAAAAAATGGAAAAGCATCTGTGCAGGGGAGGTTGTTAAAATTCACTCAAATGAAACAATGCCATGTGATATGGTCCTGCTGGCTACAAGTGATCCAAATGGTATAGCTTATATCCAAACAATGAATTTGGATGGTGAATCAAACCTAAAAACAAGGTATGCTCGCCAGGAAACCGTTTCCATGATATCCAACAGCTCGTATTTGGGGTTGATCAAATGTGAGCAGCCGAACAGAAATATCTATGAGTTCACAGCTACCATGGAGCTGAATAGTCAGAGGATTCCGCTTGGACAATCTAACATTGTATTGCGTGGGTGCCAGCTTAAAAACACAGAATGGATTATCGGGGTAGTAGTCTATGCTGGTCAGGAGACAAAAGCTATGTTGAACAGTACAATATCTCGTTCAAAGTGCAGCAATCTCGAGAGTTACATGAACAGGGAAACCTTTGGTTATCAGCTTTCCTCCTGATCACATGCTCAGTTGTGGCTACAGGGATGGGGGTATGGTTATTTAAAAATACTAAAAACCTCGATGCCCTACCATATTACAGGAAAAAGTACTACACATTTGGTCGGGAAAACAGAAAAGATTTTGAGTTCTATGGCCTTTCGCTGCAGATATTTTTCTCCTTCTTGAGTTCTGTGATTATCTTTCAGATAATGATACCAATATCACTATACATCACGATGGAGCTAGTCAGAGTGGGGCAGTCGTACTTTATGATTGGAGATACTCGGATGTATGACAGTATTTCAGGTTCAAGATTTCAATGCCGGTCCTTGAATATCAATGAAGACCTAGGTCAAATACGGTATATCTTTTCTGACAAAACGGGTACCTTGACACAAAATAAGATGGAATTTCAGCAAGCTAGCATCTACGGGAGAAATTATGGTAGCTCCTTGCAGGTCAATAGTGACTCATCACACGAAATAACAACTGCAGGCAAGTTCAATGTTTTTTTCTTATTTAATTTTTGGGTAGCTTTTGTTTTGTTTCAGACCAGCCTTTAGTTCCCATAGTAAGCAACTAGTAAAAACATTGATGATTGGTGTTAGAATTGGTTGACAAATCTAGACCCACCTTTCCGCAGGTTGAATTACTATCTGTTGTACTTAACTTAATTAGCTGTTTCAAGCTTCTGGTCACATGGCCAAACATATAATTTTTAACTATTTAAGACTCAAAGACAGCTGATATTTGCTTATTCTCTAACCTCATATAGCTTTTGATCGTGTACCTACCCATGCTTAAGTTTGTATCCTTATGCAGAGTCTTCGAGACAACATGGCAGAAAGCCCAAGTCAGAAATCAATGTTGATTCAGTACTCCTAGCACTTCTGAATGAACCATTGTTAGGGGAGGAAAGACTCGCTGCCCATGATTTTTTCCTTACTTTGGCTGCATGCAATACTGTCATTCCAGTAAGCACAGGAAGTTCTTCCGACTTGACCAATGAATTAAGTGAGGTTGGGGCAATTGATTACCAGGGTGAATCACCTGATGAACAGGCCTTAGTAATTGCAGCTTCCGCTTACGGATACAAGCTTATTGAAAGGACAACTGGCCACATTGTTATAGATGTTCAGGGGGAGAGGATAAGGTAAATGCTAGAATATCCTTTGTTCTTTATGTCAACATTATAGGTACTACCTCCGGTCCAATAAAACTGTCGTGGAGATTGTGTTGCCGTAGTACAAAAACGTATACAACTCCCGACACATATTCTGGATCGGAGGGAGTACCTTTAATTTCAGCCTTAGTGACCATGGAATTCATTTTGTATCTGTTGACAATCTTCAACCTGCATTTTACTAAGCAATTTCATTGTCCAAACAGGCTGGATGTTCTTGGTCTCCATGAGTTTGATAGCGTGAGAAAAAGAATGTCTGTTGTTGTAAGGTTTCCAGACAACACTGTGAAAGTTCTTGTTAAGGGTGCTGATACTTCAATGCTTGACATTTTGAAGAATGGGAATGATGACGGACTCTTTGATTCTTTCCATGCCAAAATTAGAGAAATTACAGAAAACCATTTGTCAAGTTATTCCTCAGAGGGTCTACGAACCTTAGTAATTGGTTCAAAGTACCTGAGCGATGTAGAGTTCAATGAATGGCAGGAAAGGTACGAAGAAGCTAGCACCTCCATGACAGAGAGATCAGCAAAGCTCCGTCAGGCGGCAGGTCTTGTAGAGTGCAATTTGACTCTTCTGGGTGCAACTGGAGTTGAAGATAAGTTGCAGGATGGTGTGCCTGAGGCCATTGAGTCCCTCCGACAGGCTGGAATCAAGGTTTGGGTTCTCACGGGGGATAAGCAAGAAACTGCTATATCAATTGGTTTATCATGTCGACTGTTAACTCAAACTATGCATTCAATTATCATAAATGGTTCCTCAGAGTCTGAGTGCAGGCATCTTCTAGCTGATGCTAAAGCAAAATTTGGAATCAAGTCAGCTGATATTGGAAAGGATTTCAAAATTTGGAAGATTTGTATAATGGCGATGTTACAAAATTAAGTTCCTCCAATGGTCAAGTATCTGAAAGTGGAAGACAGAACCTGCAGTTGACTGGAGCTATTGCTAATGACAAGTCAGAATACAGTGAGAAATCACCAAATCGTGATGATACAGAGTTAGCACTGATAATTGATGGAAATTCCCTTGTGTATATTCTAGAGAAAGATCTTGAATC
The DNA here is from genome assembly GCA_947311845.1 of Poa pratensis. NCBI lineage: Eukaryota > Viridiplantae > Streptophyta > Magnoliopsida > Poales > Poaceae > Poa > Poa pratensis. The sequence continues at coordinate 48,863,600 of CAMZMU010000054.1, forward strand.
AGAGGTTTGAGACTCATATCCTATATAACTTTTAGTAATGATTACATATTTCTGTCTTGTGTTTATAGTCAATAACTTTAGTTCAGTGATCCTGGTTGCTCTTTTAATGCACACCCCATGGCTGCACATGTAATTACAGAAGTTTGCTAACATAAATTGTGTCTTCGTACTTAAAGTAATAATTTATTTTCCAACTTCTTATTGGGCAGTTATTTGACTTGGCAACCTCCTGTAAAGTTGTCATCTGCTGCCGTGTTGCTCCTCTGCAAAAGGCTGGAATTGTTGATTTAATTAAAAGCAGGACAAGTGACATGACCTTGGCGATTGGTGATGGTGAGATTATGTATCTGATTCTTCATTCTTGTTGCAATGTCATTGATCGTATTGATCTTTCTTATCTATTAATATGCTCATATGATGTAAAATATCTAGTGCAAATTGGTAGGCTGGTAGTCATGTAACTTTGCTTGAACTAGTCTTTGTAGGTGGATGGTTTCTTTTTAGATTTCGTGCTATAGTTGAACCACATTATGAGCTGCTATAAATATCTCATTTATTGCATTGCATGATGAATGATACTCCCTCCGGTTTGGTTTATAAGTCATGCGTGTATCCCTAGATCATTAATTTGACCAACGTAATACGAAGTATATAGGGCAAAAAATATACCATTACAAAATATAACATCTGAATGTTTCTAATGATATAATTTTTGCAATATATATTTTATATTATGTTGGTCAAATGACGACTTTGGGATATGCGTAGGACTTATAAACTGAACCGGAGGGAGTAGTCTGAATACTGGTAGTAATACATGCTTGCACCTACATTTTATATCTTAAACATCTGGATAAAAGCCCATCTGTGCGTGAAGCATTCTTGCTCGCTCCAGGTGACCGGCAGTTGGCTAGACTCTGCCCCTAGCTTCTTGGTCACAAGCCTTTTGGCTGATGATCATAGGATGCTGTTTGTTGAATAAAAGCTCTCGAATTCCCGAAAAAAAAACATCTGGATGCGTTTTGTTGTTGTATCCTGCCATCATCTCGTACATTGCATTCCTGTGAAGAGTCTAATTAGGTTATATACTGGTAGGAGTTTATACAACAACTCATATCTGCTGAATCTGACAATTAGCACAGAGCCACAAAGCATTTATTTGAGTGGCAATTGGATCAAATTATACTGTATTCTAGGATGAGTAGAATGAGGCTAGTTTCAGTTTTCATTGTATATCAAACTTGTCATTTTTTTCACCTTTCACTGTGAAGACAGTACTAACTATTTTCTCCACTATTTAGCCTTTAATTGACTGCCCACGATCTAGAAAGTATTGACAGTCGGTGCTTTTTTTTGTGATCTTGTTTTCTATGTGCAGGGGCGAATGATGTTTCAATGATACAAATGGCTGATGTTGGTGTTGGAATATGTGGTCAAGAAGGTCGTCAAGCAGTGATGGCTTCAGATTTTGCTATGGGGCAGTTCCGCTTTTTGAAGAGATTGCTGCTTGTGCACGGGCACTGGAATTATCAGCGTATGGCATACATGATTCTCTACAACTTCTATCGGAATGCTGTCTTTGTGCTAATGCTCTTCTGGTACATATTCGTCCCTATATGTTTCTCTCCCATGATTAAGTTAAGTAAATACATGTTTTTCTTTATAACTTGTCATCTAGACTTTGGCTATTCTTATGTATGAATATAAGGCTGCATCGTTCCTCCCCTTTGGCCTCTCCTTTTGCTTGCATTTTGTAATGCAGGTTGACCTAAATGTTAAATGTTTTGGTGTAGGTATATCTTGCACACTGCATATTCTGCAACTCTTGCGCTAACAGATTGGAGTAGTGTTTTCTATTCCCTTATCTACACATCTGTTCCCACAGTAGTGGTTGGTATTCTTGACAAGGACTTGAGTCATAATACCCTTCTTTATTATCCAAGACTATATGAGGCAGGGCTTCGAAATGAGGGCTATAACATGACTCTCTTCTGGATCACAATGCTAGATACCTTGTGGCAAAGCCTTGTCCTTTTCTATGTGCCTTTCTTCACATACAGTATCAGCACAATGGACATATGGAGTATGGGAAGTTTATGGACAATTGCAGTGGTTATACTTGTCAATATTCATCTGGCCATGGACATTCAACGTTGGGTGCTTATAACTCATCTTGCCATATGGGGCTCTATAGCTGCAACATTTTTGTGCATGGTGTTAATAGATTCTATACCTATTTTCCCAAATTACGGGTAAGTTCTCTTTGACCTGCTCGCTTGAACCCTCCTATATCGTCTAAAAGAGACAAGCCTAAGACTCTGTTACCTGTAGGGCTGGACATAAAACTCGATTATCGTTAAGCTTATTGAACACTCACCGGCTCGACTCGTTTGAATTCGACTCGTTTTGTTAATGAACCGAGCTGACTTTGAATTTTAGCTCGCTAACACTAACGAGTTAAACAAACGAACTAACGAGTTTCACGAACAACTCGTTAAGCTCGCTAATATTTCCTGCATAGCTGGCCCAGCCCAGCCCATCTAACGCTGGTATGGAAATTATTCTCGATAGAAATCCCACGATCTTCTCGCGTAGTAAACTCGCCTCCTCGGCTCCTCCGCTCAACCGCTCCTCGTCTTCTCATCGAAATCAATACGCCTAGGGCGCTAAATACGCCGTCCGTCCCTCTCCCATTTCACAGTTCTCAACTTCTCATCTTCTCCTGGCTGCGGCAGCGGCCGAGGGTTCTTGAAGTTCCAGGCTTCCAGCCACCGTTCCCGGCTTCCCGCTTGGCCTCTCACCGTCGCCCGTCCCTGCTTGTCCGCATCCGGCGTCATCTTCCTTGTTCGCCGGCGCACTGGATAAGATGAAGAAACCGGCATCTAAGTCCAAGCAGACCTCCGGTTCCGGCACGCCACGGCAGTCAGAGACCGTTTCAATGGCGGCAAAGCATCCGGCATCTAAGTCCAAGCAGACCTCCGGTGCTGCTGGTGATGATGAATCGGTGAGTTCACTAGTCTAGTGTTCAATCAAGAAATACCATCTCTGTACCATCAATTGCTGTATGCCAGATTCGTTAATGATTTTAGCTTGATGTTCGCGAGGCTACCACAAGTCTAGTGTTTAATTAAGAAATACCATCTCTGTTTCCTCCATTTATTTTAGAGAAATATTTCCTGTTAGATCTTAAACATGGCCGAATTTATTGAGAAATAATTTGTTTACAGGATGTTTGTTAGATCTTACACACTGCTAGTCTAATCATGATGTTTCATTTGCTATTTTACAGGAAGATGAATGGATAGAGGTTGATAATGTTGATGTTGAGGCAGAGAAGTTCGATAAGGATGATGAATTGTCTGAGCATTCTCTTGGATTAGGTGATGGCCAAAATGACAAGCAAGTAGAGGAGGTCAGTGCCGTTGACATGCCAAAGATTATCAGGATCTAACTATCCCACAGCCAATATCTTTTATCCATATATCATGAATGTTAAGATTGCTGTAAACAACCATGCTGTAAAAAAGAGTGATGCAAATTTGAAGGCAATGGGAAAGGCAATGCTTGACAAGTTTGATAAATACTGGGATAGTCCTTATGCTGAAAATGATAATGACAATGCGAAAGACAAAAAGAAGGTGAAGAATAATGTTATGGTCATTGCAACCATTCTTGATCCTAGATTTAAGATGAAACTTGTTGGTTATTGTTTCAAGGAGCTGTATGGCAGAGATAAAGGAATGCGTGAGGCAGAGGACATCAAATCAGAGTTCCTTGACTTGTATGCTACCTATGAGGTGGAAAAAAGACAGCAAGAGGCAGCGAATGACAATGAACAGAGCGCAAATTCTAGTAAGCAACATGCTACTTCTATGTCCACATTGAGTGGGTTTCAGTCCTTTCTAGAGGAGACAAATTCAGAGCCCTCTCAGTCTGAATTGACGAGCTACCTTGAAGAAAAACCTCATCCCATGACTGATCCAAATTTTAGATTGCTTGATTGGTGGAGGGTGAATGCTCATAGGTACCCTATTATGGCAAAGATGGCAAGAAAATTCCTAACTGTACCAGCAACTAGTGTTTCTTCAGAGTCAACATTTTCAACAGGAGGTAGAGTTCTAGATGACTACCGTAGTTCTTTGCGCCCAAACATGGTTGAGGCACTTGTTTGTGCTGCCAGCTTCATAAAAGGATCAAAAAATAACAACATTAGACCTACAATTCCAACAGTAAGTTTACTTGTCGTTATTGTCTTTATCTCAGCCTTTGTACAGTTTGAGTGAAATATTTAACTTATTATCATTTCTTTTTGCAGCAAGATGATATCGATGATGATGTGGAATTCATACCCTTTCCTGATTCTTGCGTGGAAAGCAACTAAAGGAGGCATGAGCGTTCTGCACTTCTGCTACTTATGACTTCTTGGAGAATGGAGAGTTGGAGACCTTCGTGATGTGTTAAACACCTTCTATTAAGTATTTTGCTAGCATCCGGCATTGAGCTGCTGGAATATTATTTCTTATCTATTTCTCTTGATTTCAGTGTGTGTGGTTGTGGCACTTCTATTATGACTATGAGTCTGTGAACTATTGGCTGTTGATGTTTCATTTTTCAAGTACTTCTATATAAGTTAATATGTTATATTGTATTCATGTACGGGTGATGCTTGATGCATTTTAAGTAGTTGATTATTTTGATACATCTCCTTAACGAGTTTAACGATCTGTTCGTGAGTCTCGTGAACAGATAACGAACCGAGCCGATCTTTGAATTTAGCTCGTTAGCCTTAGTGAGCTTAATGATCCGAGCCTTAACGATCACGAACAATAACGAGCCGAGCCTTAACGATCCGAGCAGCTCGTTAGTCCAGCCCTAGTTACCTGGCAGGACAATATACAATATGGCTGCTTCAAGATCTTACTGGCTCAGTGTTATTCTTATAATAGTCTTGGGGTTGCTTCCTCGGTTTCTCTGCAAAGTAATATATGAGACCTTTTGGCCATCTGATATTCAAATAGGAAGAGAAGCTGAGTTGTTAAAAAAGCTGCCTCGACAGTTGGGATCAAGGCCTGAAAGAGATATCAGCTAACAACAATGGTTTCGTGCAGTTATTTGTCCCCAGTTAGGGAACTGTGTTGATTCATTTGTTGAGCTGATTTTTTGTCGAGAAAAAGCTGGTAAGTGTTATTCTTGCTGTTATATGCTAACACATAACTTTATTCTACCTATCATGCTCTCTTACACACATGTACTAGCACAGTTTGCATTACTTGACTACAGCCAAACCATGAATTCATGACTGTATTTGTAATCAAACTTTAAAGTAACAGCGCTCTGCCTGCAATTAGGATCTAACAGTGTTCCCGTAGGACGAGAATTGAAAAATCACATGAACTTCAGTTTCAGCAATTGAACAAGTATTATTTGCTTTATCTTAGTGCTCAAACATCGTTAATGTCCTCCACTTTTATCTAGCTCATAGTGTTCCCCCTAGTATAGTTTGATAATTTCTCAGTGTGCACAATTGCTGACCTGTAGTGCCTGTTTTTCTTGTTTTGCCAAATTATGGTACTAGATCATGCATGAGGACACAAGTTGGCAAAGACAATGGATTCTGGTTGTAGAAGAGGCTGAAATGCGATGAAGCGGCAGTTGCGAAGGAACTAACTGTACGGGTAGGCATCAAACAGTTTCGTCCTTGGGGGGCTGAGTAATCAATCAGATGACAAATGTACAGATACAGGGGGGAATGATATATACTCTGTAATTTAAGATAGGGGCCTGTGGCTAGGAGGAAATAAAAAGAGGTACATAGATAAAGATTCTTTTCACACTTCCAAATCTTTTGTATTAACTGACCATATGTTAACCATTTTCCTTTTCTCCCCCTCGTCGAGGTTTTAGGTAGAATCAGTAGTGGTGTGTCTAGTTGGAATTTTATGCTTTGACAGAAAACATGATTCGTTTTCTCCTGTGACCCATAACTTTAGAAGTTCAAGTCCAACAATGGTTAAGATGTAAAAGTCCAACAAAGGGGTGGCCATTCCATTATTTATCATTTTTTTGTGGTTTATTGCCGAGTTACTTGAGGAAGAGTGACTGTTTTCTGCTTGCCTGTCTTGTGGCTAGTTTACTGTCTTTTAGGCGCAAGTCTGATTTCTGGCCGCTAGATGTGCTTGTATCCATGGAGATAAGTGTTCTTCAACTGTATCTGTGCGATCTGACCCAGCTGTTTATCTGTGATTTGACGTCTCTTTAACGTTCCAGTTTACGCCGCTAAATCAAGTCTCCTACTTGGTTCGTTCTTTAGCAGAGTGATCAATCCAAAGCGTTAACTCGAGGTAATGCGTGTGTAACGTTAAGGTCTTCTGTCGATCTCCCAAAAGTCCAAACTATAAAACCTCAAAAAAAAAAAGTCCAAACTATAGGAATGGCTAAAACTCCTATTTTTAGAGCCCGTCGTTCTCGGGCTTTCTCGACTCAATCTCCTCCATGGCCGGCTCTCCTCGGTCTGTCTCGCCATTGTACAAGTTTGCCATTTCACAGAATAGCCATCAGTGGTATCTCATCCAGATCCAGTCATCCACCCCCCTCACCCAGCACTCTAACTCTATAGCCTGCCTCTTACCCGACGTGGTCCTCTACATAAACAAATCCTAACCAATAGGATATGGAGAAGAAGAGGAAGGTGCGTTGTCGCTGGATACATGTCTGACGGATTAAGGAGACGCGAGCCTGATCCTCGAGGAGAAAATCAAGTGCGGCCTGCCGGCAATGGCCAGACGCCAACCATGAACCAGGCACATGCCCCACAAGCAACATCTACAGCTTAACTTCGCGGGCGACGAACGAAAACGAGATCGACTTTTTGCGTCTGCCTTCGACACAACACTCCAGCATGCCTTTTCCGCCTGCCCAATCCAAATCTTCCCCTCTTTTATCTGGAGACGACCAACATGTGTTTGAGGTAATGTGTAAAGGTAACTACAGTTCTGTGCCTGTGCAAATGTTATTCCTAAAAGCTGCTATATGATAACTATTACTGCGCAGTGATTCGTTTTTATGAGAGCCCCAATGATTCTTATGCATTAACTCAATCAAATGATCAATTGTTCTCTGCAGTTAACCCAATTTAGTTTGGTTTGAAGGTTAGTCTTTTCATAAGGAGAATCTATGAGTCCAGACTTTAGATATTATCTGAAAGTCATCAACGTACGTCTTGCATGATCCATCTTTGCATGCATTTTCAGAGTACATGCACAGTTTATACAAAAGCATGTGGGACAGCAATGTACCAGCGGACAATTGATCATTGCAATTTCATTTATGGACGACATTTTCATATTAAAAGCTCAAACACAATCAACATCAAGTTTGAAGAATCAAGAAGTGAACATAATTGAAAGCAGGTTTGGAAGTGCAAAAGCATGGCTCCAGGATTCAAACATTTGCATGGCGTCTTCTCAGACGAGCTGTTCCTACGGGTGCGCGCTGGCAGGTATTCCATTCACATTAATAACCTTTGCTCTAGATGCCAAGCTGACGAAGATGATATCCATATATTGTTTCTGTTTCCTTTTGCGCGCGCTGCTTGGTTTGCCGAGCCTTGGTACATTAGGTATGAAACCCTTCCTAGCAATACTCATTCCATCACTGAAATTATTCAGTCCTTAATGACAGTGAACCATCTTCATGATACCATGCAAAATATTCAGCCGGAGATCCGCAACCTCTACCACAACACTACAACAGGGCTGCACCATTACATCCGATCTTTTGATTGCATGTACCAAGATCTTTATGGATGCACCAGGAACGCAGGGACAAGAAAGGATTGGGATTGGAGTGTTTCTTCAGTACTCCAATGGTGGACAGGAATACAATCTTATGCTGCAGGCCTCTACTCCTATAGCAAACTCACCTCTGGAAGCAGAAGCAAAGGCCCTGCTTTTAGCATCGATGGTAGCAGACTACCTCACTACCTCCAACTTAGTCGTCCAACGTTTCTGACGGATAGCCGCCTCCTGGCCAATACGGCGATTGTGCAGCCACAGGCTTTGCACCATCTGAACTGGGAAATCAGAGGCATCATGGATGAGTAATTTTTTTTAAATCTGCAGGTTTGTAGCCGACTTTCTTTCATATTCGCAGAGGGCTTAACGGCTTCGCCCACAACTGTGCCCAGCAGGTTCTTAGGCAAACGATACAGCAGCCTATGGTGCGTTTTTTTCAAACACATGAATTCCATGGCGTTCATCCGCCTTATTTCTTGGTACCTCGTAACGAAATAGGCCGTACCCCGCTATATAAATATAGCAACCACCCGATACAACCAACGAGAGACACGGCTGAGGCGACAGCCAACAAGCACCCAAAGAAAGGAAAAGAAGAAATAAAAGACGACATAGGCGGATTGACTAAGCGACGACGACCCACACCCGCTGCGCCCTCTCCGAAGATGTACCACCACGCTCCTAGTACCGAATCGACGAGTACCAAGCAACACCTTCAAGAAGGAAAGTCATGCTGCTGCCGGACCAGAGTTGGTCCTAGGGTTTCCCCCGGCACACAAGGAAGGAGATGAAGGGTAGCCACAACGCCCTTCAGGAAGGAAAGATGCCACCCGAAGGCGGCACCGCGTTGGTGTCGGACGAACCAATAAGGATTTCTCCCGAAAAACCCCATCCGCAATCTTGGACGATCCGTACCATAGGAGCCCGCGAGGCCGAACCCCGACACCGCCAGACTCACCACCCGCCAACAAGCGCCACCACGGATGCGAAGCCACCAACGCCGTCTCCCCGAAGCCACCGTCACGAGGCCAGCAAGACAAAGGCCAAGAGTAGATACACCAGGGTCAACAGAACCGCGGCCACGAGAGGGAACTACCTCCACCGCCAAAGACGGTAGTCGACCGGCCGCGGCCGCGGAGCACACCGGTCCCCGCTAGGTTCGGCCGGACCCGACGGGTCCGTAAAGCCCCCGCAGGGGCCCAGCCGGGCCCAGATCGGGCCCGTGAAGTCCGCCGCCACGCTGCAACAAGCAAGCCACCGTCGCCGTTGTCCCTGCAGTCTCCACCTCGTCATCTGCTGCCGAGAGCACTGCTGTTGGGCCGGCATGACCTGACCCAGATGGGGCCCTACGGGCCCGATCTGGGCCAAGGGCCTCCAAGCCGCACCGCCATGCCCCGCAGCCCGCCTTGCTGCGCCGCCCCGCAGCTCCACGCACGCCGCCGCCGCCACGACGCCACCCGGCCGGAGCCGAACCACCGCCGCCCGAGATGCACCGCCGCCCTGCGAGTGGAGCCCCGCCTCAGCCTGCAAGACGCGGGGGAGGACCTGCCGCCGCTGCCGGCGCCACCCGGGCCTCGCCCGGCGGCCCCTGCCGGCAGCGGCGACGAGGGAGAGAGAGGGAGGAGAGGGCTGAGGAGGGGGGCCGGGAACGCGCGCCGCCGCCGCGGAGACGGCGGTCGCGCGGGAGCGAGGAGGGTTCGATAGCAGGGGGCCTCGAATCGCTAGGTTATGTTCTGCAACGAGGCCTTCGGTACCTCATAACGTCGGAGAAAGAGAACTCTTCAATCAGCATAACAATACATCGCTGGGAAAATTTGGCTGAAGTCATAAAACATTGATGTCCTATAATACTAGAACTAGATCGATACAAGGCAGATCAGTGGTGCTCACGTACGTATATTGTAGGCATTCCTGCTTTGTTTTTGTACATGGACTGCGTATTGTAGCTGCCGTTAATAAATTGACTAGATATAAAGTTCTGTAAATCCAGTTGTGCAGAGTAAGTTTACAAGGGAGATCTGAAGGCAAGCCTCTTCTAAGAGCATGTTGTAGGATTAAAGATTGCCGGGTAAACATATTGTCCACTCAAATAAAGTTATAATTTTTCTCACATTTTGATTATGGTGTATTTGGTGGATGTGAGTTTCCGCTATGTTCAAGTAGGACCCAAAGCGTGTTGTCATCCATAAATTTCGCCATCAGGCATCAGGTTACATTTGATTGCATCTATAGAACATGGATAATTCCCTCACCATCCGTAAAACAAATTCCGAAGATGTAATTTTGGGTTAGTAAACTACCGAGCACACGAAACCGAAAAAGTTTGTAAGAATCTATATAGTATGCCTCTAAGTATGATGTACCCTGCTATATAAGCACACTGTGAAACATGGATTTTGCCAACAACCAGACAAACAACACAATCTCGCATGTACCACAGGATTTCTATTCCTTTTTTAAATAGTCAGAATTTTGTGTCAATTCTTGCATAATTAATTAATCTATTTTCATCGCAAAAAAATTTAATTAATCTATTTGTCCGTCAAAATTAAACATCAGATTGCGTTTCAAAAAAGGAGTACTAATGTTTTTGACAAGTTATTTTGATGTATAGCAAATTAACATTGATTAAGTTCACTTTATTATCATATGAAGCATTAAACATCTGTAGATAAAAAATGTAAGATTAAAATAAAATTTACACAAGTCTAGAAGCGCAAATGTGCGGGCCACTCCGCTAGTTACATAGAAAATAGACAATAAATAGTCCTAAAATCTAGGGCTCCTCGTCGTCTTCGTCCTCTGGTGGTGGCGGTGGAGTAGTAGGCTCATCGAGCGCCGGTGGAGGTGGTGGAGATCCCGGCACGTTCGCTGGCGCCTCGGCCGGAGCCCACGGTGGTGCAAAACACCTTGGATCTGCACGAGCCAACCGTGACTCCCATGAAGACCAAGGCTCCCACAGGGTCCTCGCCGGGGCTCGTGGTGGACTCGCGGGTTCTTCCAGCACGACCAGCGCCTCCTCTTGCACGGTTAGGGCCTCCTCCGGCGGCTAGCACGTCCTGAACAGCCAGGGCCTGCCGATCTTCTTGGTTCGCCATCGATCGCCATACTGATGAGTCGCAGACCGCGGCGAGACCATTTTGTAGGGGACCTCACAGGGTTTCGGAGTAGCCGGACCGTCGGCCTGATGTGAACGCCACGCCGACGATCTACCTCCCCGACATTAAAACCCAGTGCGAAACTGAACTAAAAAAAATTTACTGGCGTGTTCGCTACATCGCACGCCACTAGTACGGTCTTGTCCTGGCAGGTCGTTCACCCATTTACTACCGGTGTGTCCTATATCCACCATGCCAGTAACAGCGTGGATATTACTGGCGTGTCGTGTACAGCCCACGACACTAGTATCTTTCGCCATGTCAGGTCCTTCGGACCCACTTAGCACCGGTGTGGCGTACAGGGTGACACGCCAGTGTTACCCCCATGCCGGTGATATCTGTTAGACTTCAATGTAATCCATATGAATGGGCATGGACACGCCAGTACTCCTTCCTCTTCATATTCCCGTGTAAATGCCACTAGTGGGGGCTTTTCCCACTCCCTATAAACATGTAACCGAGCCCCCCATCAGGGGCATCACTTCCACCAACATGGTATCCAGAGCTTTCCTCTTCTCTTCAACTGCCGCAGTGATCCACTAAAAATTCCAGAGAAATTTTTCGTCGATCTTCCTCCGATCGACTGAAAACGAGACCGTCCCTCCCTCCCTCCCGCCATGGCGTCATCCTCAACATCGGCACCGTCCCTCACGGCAGCCCTTGGCGCCCCGCCCGCGGAAAAATTGACCCGCGACAACTTCCTCTTTTGGAAGGCGCAGGTTATGCCTGCGTTCCGCGGTGCCCAGGTCATGGGTCTACTTGATGGATCCGATCGAGCACCAGCAGAAACAATGGAGGTTGCAGCAGGAGAAAACGGGACAACAACAGTACCAAATCCAGCGTATGGCGACTGGGTTGCTCGGGATCAAATCGTCCTTGGTTTTCTGATGAAATCCCTGTCCAGAGATCTTCTTGCCCGGGTTTTTGATCTGGAGCACGCATCCGAGGTATGATCTGTCATCACCGAGCTCTTCTCCTCGCAATCAAGGGCTCGGGTGTACTATCTTCGTGGCGCCTTGTCGAACACAAAAAACTTGACATGACTGCTGAAGTTTTTATCGCCAAGATGAAGGAATTTTCCTCTGAACTTATTGCCGTCGGCAAGACTGTAGATGACGAAGAACTTCGGGATTATATTCTTGCTGGACTCGATGATGAGTACACTCCTCTGGTTGTCTCGATTAACGCTGTTCCTAGCACCACACTAAATGATATGTGTGCTCAGCTCGTTGCTTTTGACCTTCGTCAGAAGATGTTGTCTGAAGCAAAATAACTCTCGGGTGCCTTCTCATCTTCGGCTAATGCAGCTACTCGCAATTCTGGTTCTGACTACCGTCATCACAACCATGGTGGTGGTCAAGGACGTGGTCGTGGTCGCAACCGTCATGGTTATGGTCATCACGGGCAAGGATGTCGTGGTGGTCATGGGCGTGGTCGTAGCCGTGGGCGCACTACATCCCTGCACCAAGATGTCACTTGCCAAATATGCAAGAAATTTGGTCACCCCGCGAGCGAATGTTGGTGGCGCTACTCGGACAACAACAATGATGATGATGATTCTTATACTGAAGAAAAAGGTGCATATGGGGTCGACACAAATTGGTATATGGACACTGGAGCCACAGACCATATCACAGGTGAATTACATAAGATGACAACCCATGCCACTTACAAAGGACGTGATCAAGTTCACAACGCCAGTGGTGCAGGTATGCCAATTGCGCATGTTGGTCACTCAATATTACATACCCCCCATAATTCTATCCGACTAAATAATATGGTGCATGTCCCTAGTGCATCCAATAATTTATTATGTGTTCATCGTCTTGCTCTAGACAATAATGCTTTCATTGAATTTCATCCTTCTTTCTTTTTGATTAAGGATCTGGCCACGATGGAAATCATCTTTAGAGGTCCTTGTCGTGGTGGACTCTATCCTCTTGTGTCTATCTCCACAGGATCGCACAAGCATGCCTTTGTCTCAATAAAGCCTTCGTCATCCACCTGGCACTGTCGTCTAGGGCATCCATCATCATTTACTGTTCAACAAGTGCTTAGGAAAAATAAATTGTCGTATTGTCCTGAAATAAATCCCCACATATGTGATCCATGTCAACAAGCTAAGAGCCATCAGCTCCCGTATCATGTTTCTACAAGTGTATCTACTGTCCATTTGGAACAAATATTTTCTGATGTGTGGGGTCCTGCTCATGCCTTTGTTGGCAAACATCTTTATTATGTAAGCTTCATTGATGATTATAGTAAATTCACATGGATTTATTTGCTGAAAAAACGATCTGATGTTTATCAAGTCTTCCTCAATTTTCAGCAACTTGTTGAACGTAAATTTGGTCGCAAAATTATCACCATGCAAACTGATTGGGGCGGTGAATATGAAAAACTTCATGGCTTTTTGTTTCAAAAAGTTGGTATCACACACCATGTCTCTTGCCCTCATGCTCACCAACAAAATGGCTCGGCTGAACGCAAACATCGCCATATTGTTGAAGTTGGCCTCGGTTTACTTGCTAATGCGTCCATGCCATTAAAATTTTGGGACGATGCCTTTCTAACTGCCACATTTTTAATAAATATGCTTCCTACTAAAGTATTGAATCTTGAAACTCCCACAGAAAGACTCCTCCAAATCAAACCCAACTAGATTTAAGGGTGCGCCTTGGCGCACGACCCCCCAAGCCCTTTTGACGACACGCCATACACGATGCTAATAATCAACGGGTACAAATAATTATATTCTTATGTAAGGGCGAGGACGAAATTAGACAAATAATAGGCAGAAAACTAATTCGTGCAACTAAATGGCGTGCAAACACAACGAACTTGTGATGAAGCTTCCTACGATCAAATGGATTATTCACCTGTGTCTTGAAACTGCCGTCCGAACCGCATACAAAAAATATGCGATGTTTCGTCTCCATCGAGGACGGTTACACACCCGATGCACGAATGCTGACCGTTTTGACTGATTGATTCCCGATGAAACCTGTCCGTCTTCACATAAGGTTATAAATCCCCCTTCACGAAGCTACGCACCAGAGATCCATCTGAATGGAATCGTGGGCAGAAAACAAAAAATTTCCTAACAACGACAACCATAAACTAGCCCATGTGGCCCATGTGGCCCCACCTCGTAGGTGGGCCCCACCGGTGAACCTCTGAAGCCTTCTAGAACCTTCTATTAATGTAACACTTTATAATGAACCGTTTGTCACCTCTGCATACAGAACATATTCCTACTTCTTCTAAAGTACATAAGAATATTCCTACTATTGTCCATTGATCATCATATGAATCACTCTGGTATATGCTCACAACATTTAGAGCATAGGACATATCTGGATATGTATATATCATGGTATACATGATTGATAAAATTGTTCATGTGGTTTCACTCATTAAGTGTCAAAACACTTGATTCTCGCTTCAACCTCTTCCATGCGGCAAGAACCCTTCTTGTCGTTTCCATATTGAACTAATTCAATATTTCATCCATGTACTTTGGCACAACCATATTAGCGCCTCAATCTATCTGTATAGACATTGATGCCTAACATTCTGGTTTTGCCGAAGTCTTTCATAGAAATCTAATTTTAATGAAATTTTAACTATGTCAAGAAAAAGATACATCATTTCCAATCAACGATATGTCTTCCACATAAAGTATTAGAAATATGTCTCGGCGCTCCCACTTAATTTCTTGTAAATACAAGCATCTTCATCATTTTTGATGAAACTAAACTCTTTAATAATTTCATCATGGTGAACATTCCAACTCCGCGATGCTTACTTCAACCATTGAAGTTTGCATACCTTTTAGCATCCTTTGAATCAACAAAACCCTTGGACCGTGTCATCTCCATGTCCTAGGTAACCATTCTATTAGAAGAACGTTGTTTTATTTATTCAACTACCATATCTCAAAGTTGAAATATGTAGTGGTTGCTACAATAATCCGTACAGACTAAACATCTCTACGGAAGATCAAATCTTGTCGTAGTCAACTCTTTGAACATTGTCGTAAACTCCTTTCCGACATGTCGACCATTTTGTAGATGTAAATATCCACGTCTGTTTCTTTATAGATCCATTTACGTTCGATAGGCTTCACGCCTTCCGGAGGGTCTACCATGTTCAGAAACTTGGCTTTTCGTACATGAAAACTATCGCGGATTGTATGGCTTCTAGCCATTTAACGGAGTCAGGGTGTCGTGGTGGGATCACGGCAGATGCCATGGGTATGGCTTAGTTGGGGCCGAACGGTCGTTGGGGGAATCCGGGGAGGGTTTATGCACTCAAGACGTGCACAAGCAAGAACATGCAAGAAACCACAAGAACATGAACAAGAAACCAAGAAAGCCAAGAACGCAAAAGACACCACGATGTACCCAGGTTCGGGGCCTTCGTGAGGAAGTAAAACCCCTACTCCTGCCTTGCCTCTCTCAATATATCAGTGTGGTTCTCAGGTACAAGGTGCTCCTCGAGCTGTATGTTGCTACCAAAGTGAGAGCTCTAGATAGAAGTGAAACTACGAAGGGGGAAATGAGCTAGGGTTTTGCCTCCCCTCCCTGGAGGTAGAGATGCCGCATATATACACAGGCCGAAGTACATTTTTACCCCTGCCTACAACTGACAATGGCATGGCCAAAAGGTAGAAGACAAGCCTCTGCCTCCTGCCAGCCCAACGGCCGGACTGTCAGGCCAGCCAGGCCTAGCTTTCCTCTTCTGGTCATACTTCAGTAGCCTGCCGAGGTCTAGCCTGTAGACCTTTCCCGAAATAGCCAGTCAGCTCCTAGGCCCCCGAGCTTCCGGGAAACCCGTGGACGGACCTCGCCGTCCTCTGAAGCCTCGGGCTACGAGCTCTGCGGCACCCGTGACCTCTCTGACATGCCTCGATCCTTGCTGCCAACCTCGGATAACACTCCTGATCATATACCTCGGTAGAGAATATCTTATTCCTGTGGTAGCTAGCTGACTGCCCCGAGGTTGATACCTCGGAGGATATACCTCGGAAAGTATACCTCGGACGTACACCTTACGTCGGATGACGCCTCCTGCGTCCTTGCTCAATCGTTCCCTCGGACAGCTTACTGCCTTAACCTTACATGTCTTTACCTCATCATTACCCTACCCGGGGGTAACCCCCCGACAGTAGTCCCCGAAGCTGATGTGGTCTCGCAGCCTCGGATGAAAGGCCGCATCAGGTTCAACCCGAAACCACATGCGCTACATGTTTTGCAGGTACCGAACCAATACCCCGAGAAATCCATCGGTCTGTTCCTCGGGCCACGCTGCTTTTCCGAAGTATCCGCCGAGATCTCGGACGTCAACCCCTCGATTTCTGCATCCTTACTGACTTCGGTCAGAGAACACTGTTCACGTGTCCCATCCGTCACTTCCTGGTCCACGATAGTCAAAGCACTCGAGTGCTTTCCACCACGCGGCCCACGTCAGCGGAGGTTTCCCGCTTGCGCCGCTTCGCGCTCCAGTAACCGCGCCGCACGACGGTTTGCCTCCTGCAACCGATCCTGTGGCCTGCTCGCCCACCGCTATCTTCGTGCCACGTGGGCCATTGTGCACAAACGATCCCACTCGCCGCTCCGATAACCGCGCGGTAGTGCGCAGTTACCGCCCGCGGTTATAAATACGGGCCCAGGGCAGTGCTTCCCTCTTCTTCCTCATTCACTCGCCGTCTCGCCTCCATCGCAACCAGCGCCGCCGCTTCCGGTTGAGAAGAAACGCGTTCCGCCGCCGCCGACGAGCAGCTCCTTCGTCGCCGCTGCGACCGCGTCACCGGCGCCGCCCTTCAGCACCTCGTTTTCACGGTATGTACTCCCTTTCTTGATACCCTAGGCATTGCCTAGGTTTCTTCCTCTTCGCGCTTTGGTTCTTCATATGTTCTTGAATAAAATTCTATTTACCTCCTCCGGTAGATCTTACTCGCATACTTTTTTGGGTAGAAATGAGTTTCATACCTCGGACAGACGTTCGCCTAGCATATATGTGCCTCTATGTACATTAGATAGCCGTCCAACTCCTCCTGAGTTAGCCAGATATAGCCTTAGATTCCAGATTTACTTTTTCCTTTGCTAAACTTCTGTGCATTCTCTGCAGATTGATTCTGCCGAGATGTCTCCTCCTGAGACTTCGGAACAAACCGAGGTTCCAGACCTCGAACTGGAGGTCGGAGAACGAGCCGGCTGGGAAGGTTCGGATGTAACTCCGGACGAAATCCAGTGGCTCAGGGCGACTCGGCGGATTCCCGCCGGGGTAGAATGTCGCCTGCCAGAGGGCGAACTCGAGCCTCAAGTCAAGGAAGGGGAACGGGTGGTCTTCGTCGCGCACTTCCAGCGCGGCTTCGGACTGCCCGTTAGTGATTTCTTCCGGAGCTTCCTCGACAAGTTCGGACTCCAGGTTCATCACCTCCCCGCCAACGCCATCACCACTCTCTCCTGCATCGTTTCCTTCTCTGAGGGATACCTCGGCCTCAAAGCCACGGTAGACCTCTTTTCTCGCTACTTCCAACTCAAGCGGCAAGTGATCCCGGATCCAAAGAACAAGGATCTGCCCAAGCAATTAACCGCCTGCGGAGCTGCCACCATAGCTCCTCGCCGAAACTCCATCTTCCCACGTATCACTACTCCGGACACCGTTCGCAAGTGGCTCCGGACGTGGTTTTACGTGAAGAACTCCGGCGAAGAGGACCTCCTCAACCTGCCGGCGTTTAACCTCAGCCCTCCTACAGAACAGCTCAACTGGGACTACACTCCCCCTCACAGCGGCGAACTCAAGTCCATCCATGGTACATTGCGAAATGGCAGGACCCGGAGGACCCCGGAAACGACGGGAAAGTCCTGACGGCTGATGACCTGGCCTGCACATTCGTGAAGCGCAGGGTCTCCCCTCTCCAGGCGAGGTCTCACAAGATCTGCCACATGAGCGGTCTTTATGACCCCACCCGCCATACGCACGTTGCACTGGACAACGCCGCGGTAGCTCGGCGAGTCCGAGCTATCACCAAGTCCAAGATCCCTGACGCTTGGACATGGGGAAGGGAACCCCACTACCGGACCAAGCCAGCGAAACAGGTACGCTATTCCGACGTTTTCTTCGTACTCCTTTACCACCGAGGTCTTGCTACCGACGTTCATCTTGACAATTTTCTTCCTAACTCCTTTTCATATGTCTGCCATACAGCTGTTCTCCCGCCAGACCGCCGAGGATGGAGTCCATCCTGCGGACCACTTCGGCAAGGATCTCCCTGTCGAGGACCCACCATCCAACGTGGACCCTGACGACGAGGATTATATGCCCATTGCCTCGGCCCGCATCACCACCGCGGGTAAGCCTCAAGCACAAGCTTCAGTTCAAGAGATTTCGGATGACGAGGAGGGGTTTCTCGTCATGGAACCAATAAACGCGGTACCTATCTCCTGCCTTCCTCACCTTCCGAACTTTACTCCAGCAACCAGCCGGAAACGCGCTGGTGCCGCAACTTCGGCCGCCGAACCATCCGCCACTGGAGCCTCCGGACCCACTGAGGCTCCGGTCAAGAGACGTCGGCTGAAGAAGTCCGGAAATCCTCCTCATGCCCGAGGGGGCAAGAGGTTTCCTACCTCGGATGGGTAATGCTTTGCTTCTATAGCCAACAATGTTTGTTGCTTAAACATATTACCTCGGTATTAACACTTAACCATCTTCCTTCGTTGCAGTGACCCCATAGACGTGGATCAGGAGGTATCCTCCATGACTGCACCCGTTGGTGCCTCTGAAGCCACGACCACCCCGACGAACTCTCGCCCCGGATCTCCTCCACCGAGGTCTGGCCCGGCCTTGGGGAAATCTGCCCCCACCCGAGGTCAGACTTCTCCGCGTCCTCAAACGGATGCGGGGACCAATCGCGCCAGAACTCCGGCTACCGCCTTGCCGGAGCCTCGACTCTCCCCCCGCAGCCAGACTGCCCGCAACCAACAGCAGCAACAGCAGAAGCATCAGCAGAAGCAACAGCAGAAGCAACAGCCCAAGCAACAGCCCCAAAAACCAGTTCGCCAGACTACCTTGCCGTTGGAGAAGGGCAAGGAGAAAGAGAAAGAGACGGTGAAGTCTAAGGTCACCCCCAAACCAACATCTGGGTCTGGCACCCTGACTATCTCTTCTCCTTCAAGGATGCAACCGAGGTCTCCTCCCCCGGTGACACGCCGAATTCCTCCATTCGCCGCACCCGTTGATGAGACTGCCCCTCCGGCCGAAGAATATGCTCGGAGGGCATCTCTTATATTGGATAACCGGCCTGCTTCAAGCTCCGAGGCTGCTTTGGCCTTGGAGGCCTCGGTTAGGGGCATCGAGCAGGGCGGACCGTGGGGATTTCCTCCTCTGCGCACTGACAGTGACCAGAGCCTCGGCTCCTTGGAACACTACAATGCAGACTGGAATTCTGCAGACGAGGTCTCCTCGGCCTCCCTAGCTGCTCCGGTGGCTGAGCATCCTGCGGGAAACAGCGCCTGCGGCCGAAGCGTATATGATCTACAAACTGCTGCCCTGCGTGCTGCTCAAAACATCGACGTAAGTCCTATTCTCTTTACTTTCATGCAGTATCTCATCTAATATCCACCATTCCCAGTCCCCGAGATTCGAGGTAAACTATTGACGCTCCGCCGGAGTTAAAATTGTTTGGCTTGAATCTCAACTTTCCATTTTCATCCGACGTATCCAAACCATTTTATCTTACTTTAGCATGCACCTCGGGTACGAGTCCCCGAGACTCCTGTCGAGGCATACCCCGGCAACATTTTCCCAATGATTTGACTCCGAGTCCCCGAGACTCTTGTCGAGGTATAGCCTTTCTAACCGAGCTATGTTTTTCTTCCTTGCAGAATACTATGAACGTCCGCACGGATATCTTTCATACCCTCTTGTTTGACCACAAGAAACTCCACGACGAGCACAAGGCCGTCCTTGCAGAAAAGAACTCTTTGGACGAGAAGCTACAACAAGAGAAAGCCGAAGTAGCTCGTCTGGTAAAGGAGCTCAAGCGCATCACTGAGCTGCGGACGTCTGAAAAAGAGCAGCTGCAGGCGGAAAAGGCCAGTGTTGTCGAAACAGAGAAGAAACTTCGGGAGGATGCCGCCAAGGATCACCAGGAAGCGCTCCAGTTAGCCGAGCCGCGCCACCTCGGCCACAGAGGCTTTGGAAGCTCTGCAGCGCAGGTCAACCAGTTTCTCCCGACGCTGCAAACTATCAACCGCGAGATGGACGGTAAGTTTCTTGCCCCCTTAGCTTTGCTTTGTCCTCAACACCGGTCTTTGCCGAACTATCTCTTTCATTATTAACATGCTATCCTTCTGCAGAGCATTTCACCTACACCCAAGTCTCGGCCCGCAGTATCACTGCTCGGCACAGGGAGAGGCGTAAGAGACGAACCCCGTCTGGACCGTTGAGGACCACATCGTGGCCATCAAGGCTCGGATCAATCCCTTGAAAACCATTGGGTCGGAACTTCTTGATGCAGGTGAGTCTGCTTTCCGAGCCTTATGGCCTCTTGCCGACGCTCCCAAATCTACGCCCGAGCTCGCCGCCCAGCTTCGCGACACCGAAAGAAGATTGCGAGAGTGGCGCTCATCTTCAGCTCGCGCTGGAGCTGATGCCGCTCTCAGGTTTATCATGACTTGGTGCGAGAAGATCGACCTCGAGAAGATGAACACTCTCCGGCGAGGCTCACCTTGGTCGTCCGACCCGATCCTTGTCGCGCGCCGCCAAAAGATGGCCAACTACTTTGCTGGATATGCCACACGAAGAACTTGAGCGAAGGAGACACCTACTCCGACGCCGAGGATTACGAGCCAGAAGACGAGGAATACGAAACAGAATCCGACGTCGAGGCCGAGCAAGGTGACGGCGGTGAAACCCGCGAAGCAGAAACCGAGGCTTCTCCACAACCTGGTGCCGAGGTTACTGCCGACGTTGCCAGCACTTCCCAGGCTACCTCGGCTCCGGACGAAATCCCTGCTACATCGGCTGCTGCCGACGTAATTCCTGATGCCTCGACCTGAACTTATGCTTGGCCAAAAAACTTCATTAAATCCCCGGTATGCCGGGACGCAGATGTAATCAAACTTAAGTAGTTCCTTTGCTACCTCTATTACTATCATGCTCATTCGAACCATGCTTTTCTAAGCTTTATGTCGAATCCTTTTGAATGATTGCTCGAGTTTACTTTCGTGTTTACTATATTTGGCATTCTTTGCTCTTGTCTGCCATTCTGGCGTTCGACAGTCGAGTCACAAGATTGTTGTTCATAGCATACAGTACTTGGTAAATTCCGAGGTATGTTTCAAAGTCATCCGACATAAAAAAGAAGTAAAAACAGGGGTTAGTAAACGACATATGCCGAACTGTCTTTTTGGACCGAGTCCCCGAGTTCATTTTCATGTTTCCCATGTTCTTTCGTCTTTGCTCTTGACTGCCATGCTGGCGTTCGTCAGTCGAGTCACAAGATTAGTTACATAGCATACAGTACTTGAAGTTTGAGACGAGGTTCAAAATAGTTCGGCATACGAACGAAGAAAGAGTACAAACAAAAAGAAACATGCAATCATAAGAGCGAGGCAGTCCCCGAGCTCACTCTCGAGGTGCCGAAGTTTTTATTTAAAGATCAGCCGAGGTACATACATTACTTCCTTCAACAGTAGAAGGGTCGGAGTAGAGCTACATTCCATGGACGCTGAAGCTCGCATCGGGTCTATCCAGCCCATCTCCCCTTGGCTCCTGTGCATCTATAAGATAGTACGAATCATTGTGCAAAGCTCGGCTCACAATGTATGGTCCCTCCCATGGAGGTGACAACTTGTGCCGACCTTTGCTGCGCTGAACAAGCCTCAGCACTAGATCTCCTTCATTAAACTTTCGGGGTTTTACATGCCGACTTTGATAACGTCGGAGACCCTGCTGATATATTGCTGACCGAGATAAGGCCAATTCTCTTGCTTCCTCGAGCAATCTACAGCATCTTCCCGAGCTTCTTTAGCCTCGGCTTCTGTGTACATTGCCACTCTGGGCGCATCATATTCAATGTCGGTTGGCAGCATTGCCTCGGCCCCATAGACCATGAAAAATGGCGTATAGCCAGTTGATCTGTTCGGTGTGGTCCTTAGACCCCACAGAACTGCTGGTATCTCATCGATCCAACACCCCGGTGTTTTCAACAGTGGTTCTACCAACCGAGCTTTGATTCCGGCCAATACCAATGCATTTGACCTCTCTACTTGCCCATTAGCCTGTGGGTGAGCCACCGAGGCTACGTCAAGTCGAATTCCCTTACTCATGCAGAACCGAGCAAACTCTCCGACAGCAAAGTTCGTGCCGTTGTCTGTAATGATACTATGAGGATATCCGTATCTCAGGATTATTTCCTTCAAAAAGGTCACCGCCGTATGACCATCCACTTTTCGGATTGGCTTCACCTCGATCCACTTAGTGAATTTGTCCACCATCACCAGTATGTGAGTCATATTGCCTCGGGCTGGCTTGAATTCTCCCACCATGTCCAGACACCAAACTGCAAAGGGCCACGTGATAGGAATGGTCTTGAGCGCCGAAGCTGGCATGTGCTGCTGCTTGGCGAACCTTTGGCACCCTTCACATTTCCGAACTATATCTTCTGCATCGGCATTGGCGGTGGGCCAATAGAACCCGTGCCGGAACACCTTGGCCACCAGAGCTCTTGTGCTGCAATGATGTCCACATTCTCCTTGGTGGATTTCTAAAAGCATCTCCTTGCCTTCAGCTGGTTCGACACACCTCTGCAACACCTCGGTCACACTTCTCTTGTATAGCTCCTTGTTGATGATGGTGTATCCCTTAGCTCTCCTCTGGATTCTCCTTGCCTCGGTTGTATCACTTGGCAAACTTCCATCGGCTATGAAGTTCATGATCTGCTCCGCCCATTCCGGCACTGGATGCAGAGGAAAAAGCCTCTCATCTATCTCCATTGGTTCGGTCGCCATGATCTCCTTCATGATTTCCTCCACCATTGCTCGGCCAGTCCCCGAGTGTTGGTGCGAAGTCCCCGGGTCAGACCCGAAGTTCCCATCATCTATCTCCATAGGAAAAGCTCCATCAGTCCTCGGATACTGCGAAGCAGTCCCCGAGTCCGGCCAAACGCATCCGACGTCTACCTCCATAGGCTCAGACTCCGAACTTGGCGGTAAGAAAATTGACTCGGAGTCAGGCGAGGGCTTGATTGAAGGAGTTCTCAAATGGTTCAGCGCTATCCCCGGTGGCACCGGTTCTTTGGATGAACCGAGCTTGGACAATACGTCGGCGGCTTCATTCTCCCCCGAGGTATGTGCTTGTACTCACATCCTTCGAAGAACCCAGACACCTTTTGCACATGAAACCGATACAACTCCATGTTCGCATCCAACGCATCCCAAGTGCCGGTGGATTGATGCACCACCAAAGCTGAATCGCCGAAGCATTCTATACGCCGGACACCTATCTCCTTTGCCACCTTGAGCCCATGGATCAGGGCCTCATACTCCGCCACGTTGTTCGACGCCGAGAAATGGATTTGCAGCACATACTTCAACTGGTCTTGCTTCGGCGAGGTTAGGACTACGCCGGCACCTAATCCGACCTTGGTCTTGGACCCATCAAAGTGCATCTTCCAATAATTATAGTCCGGCAAGGGCGGCTCATATTGCATCTCGGCCCAATCGCATAAAAAGTCCGGCAGCGCCTGCGACTTGATTGCATCTCGCCTTTCATAATGCGGAGTGTATGGAGATACCTCGATCGCCCATTTGGCAACTCGCCCAGTTGCGTCCTTGCATCCGATGATCTCCGAGATTGGAGCATCACATACCACCGTCATGGGATGCTCTTGGAAGTAATGCTTCAGTTTCTTAACCGCCAGGTATACTCCGTACGTCATCTTCTTAGTGGTAGTGGGGGTAGTTTTGCTTCGACGTGGATATCACCTCGCTCAGGTAGTAGATTGGTCTCTGCACCGATTTGCCTCCTTCGTCTCGCTCCACCACCACTGCAACACTTACGACCGGTTTGTAGCCGCAATGTATATCAACATCGGTTCATTCTGCAAAGGGGATGCCAACACCGGAGCAGTGGACAACATCTTCTTCAGCTCATTGAACGCCGCGTCCGCCTGCGGGGTCCAAGTGAAACTGGTACTTTTCTTCATAAGTTGATACAATGGTAAGGCTTTTTCTCCTAGCCGACTTACAAACCGACTTAAAGATGCAAGGCATCCCGTGAACTTCTGCACATCTTTTAAACAGTTCGGCAACTTCATTCTTTCGATAGCTCGGATCTTAGCCGGGTTAACTTCTATACCTCGGCTCGATACGAGGAAACCGAGCAATTTTCCAGCCGGGACACCAAAGGTGCACTTGTCCGGGTTAAGTTTCAACCGATACTTTCTTAAATTTGCAAATGTCTCTTCGAGGTCTTCGATGAGAGTATGCTTCTTTTTAGTTTTGATAACAATGTCATCGACATACACTTGCACATTCTTGCCCATTTGAGAATGTAAGCACTTCTGCATACACCTTTGATAAGTTGCCCCGGCATTTCTCAAACCGAAACACATGACACGATAGCAATACGCCCCGTACGGGGTAATAAAGGCAGTCTTTATTTGATCATCAGTGTTCAGGGATCTGGTGAAAACCAGAATATGCATCAATAAAAGACAACAGCTCACATCCAGCCGTAGAATCGATCACTTGATCAATCCGAGGTAAAGGAAAGGGATCCTTCGGGCACGCCTTGTTCAGGTTGGTGAAGTCAATGCACATGCGCCACACCTTGACTACCGCCGGTTCGTCCTTCTTTTTCTCCACGAGGACTGGATTAGATATCCAGTCCGGATGCAGCACTTCCATGATGAAGCCTGCGCCAGTAACTTCGCCAGTTCTTCGAGTACCACCTTTCTTCGGTCATCTGAGAGCCGCCGCGTCGGTTGACGCACTGGTTTCACCTCTGGCCGAACAAACAAAGAGTGCTCTGCCAACTCCCTCGGAACACCTGGCAGGTCTTTAGCCGACCATGCAAAAATGTCCCGATTCTCACGGAGGAAGTGACAGAGCGCGCTTTCCTATTTCTCGTCCATGCCAGTACCAATGATGGCGAAACGCTCCGGGTTCTCCGAGTCCAGCGGGATTTTCTTGGTCTCCTTGGGCACCTCGAATGAAGCGCTCATGTCCGGAGTAATTAGTCCGGACATGCCGAGCTGAGTAGACTGCGCCATTGCCACCACCTTCTGAAGTTGCTTCTTCTCCGCCGCGATCACCAAGGACTCGGCTAAACTGGATCCCGCCGAGGCACATTGCATAGCCTTCTTGTAGTCACCAGAAATGGTTATTATTCCCTTGGGCCCCGGCATTTTCATCTTTAGGTAAGCCACATGAGTGGAGATCATGAACTTGGCCAAGGCTGGCCTTCCAGCAAGGCATGGTAAGGGCTCTGCAAGTCCACAACCTCGAACTCAAGACTTTCAACTCGGCTGTTATCTCGGGTCCAAAACCCACGTCGACCCAAATCTTTCCCATAGGTGCACAAGAGACCCCGGGCACAATACCGTGAAATGTACAGCTGCTAGGCTGCAACTGGTTCGGTGAGTATCCCAGCTTGACCATTGTGTCTCGGTACATGATATTTATGGCACTCCCATTGTCCACCAAGACTCGGGTGAATCTCACATTGTTGGTCGGCCCACAAAACGTCGGATCCACCACCAGTGCATAGTTTCCAGGGCTCGGCATGATCCGAGGTGTATCTTGCCTGCTCCAAGTGATCTCTTGCTCGGACCAGTTCATGTATTTCACCACCGCCGGAGATACTGCATTCACCTCCTTGGCACGCCTCAGCATACTCTTCTTATCAGTTGACTCAGTCACAAACACCACGTAGCTCTGATGTACTTCCCTATAATCATTACCGGGGTTCTCATACCTCTGATTCTCAAAGGACCACGTTTGGCTTTGGCCGGCACCACCGTTGTTGTTGTTGCCCTGGGCACTCACTGCATTCACCGGTTTCGCCTGCACCGTCTTCTGTTTTGGGCCGCATGCACCGGGGTTGAATTTGCTCCGGTTAAGCTCTGATTCTGCGCCGCTATGGTCGGCTTATGCTGCTGCTGCGTGTTCGGATATTGAGGTCTACGCCATTGGTTCGGTGGCCCACTCCGGTTTGCCCCAGCTTTCGCCCCTTCTGCAGCGGTTCGGTGATGAAAACTACACTGCAGAGTGGTATGGTTGGGTGTTCTGCCATTCCTGCCATGATAGATACATGGTCCATTCACCAATGACTCGTAAGTCACAGGTGGTCCGGCCTCCTGCCACTGCTTCGCACCACCTCCCTGATTCTGGTTCTGGTTCGGAGTCCACGCCTGACCCTCAGTCTTCGGTTCTGGGCGCCTCCAGGTCCGGACTGACTTGGGTTTACAGCATTGACTTGGAAATCTGGTTCTCTCCTCTTCTGCCCGAACTCTTGACGGTTATCAAACCTCGGTCCGTTGTTGCGGTTGTTCATCGGATTCCTCCTGTTCCGGGCATTCCCATCCAGCAGAGGCTGCATCGGATCGCCAAGGGCATAGGAATCAGCTATCCGAATCGTCTCGGCCAGAGTCTTGGCATATCTCTCTGGAGCCTCTGCCACAACATGCTACCATACCGACATCCATCAGCAAACCACGCTATAGCTGTGCTTCGATAACTCCCTCACAGGAGTTCCGAACATTGCTCCACCGAGTCAAGAATTCTCGGTCAGTCTCATTGTCCTCCTGCTTGCACGCCTGCAAAAGCTGAGGTCGGTTTGGCCTCCTGTAAGTGCTGGCGAAGTTGCTATTGAATGCCTCCTCTAAATCCAGCCAGCAATCGATGCTATTCTCCGGCAGATTGTTCAGCCAGATCCGAGCAGGACCTTCCAACATGTGCGGGAGATACCGGACCGCCCATCGGCGATTGCCCCCCGCAATGTATACTGCTGAAACATAATCAGCTAGCCAATCTTGCGGCTTGGTGCTCCCATTGTACGGCCTGGTACTCCGACCCAACTGAACTGAGACACCGGTGGAGGTGGTTCCTTCATGATCCGAGGTCCAAAACACGCCGGACCAGGAGGGCCTTCCTCCTCCAACTCTCGGACATGTAAATCCGATCTAGCTTGTAGCGCGCATCACCTGTAGGCAACGTCCGAGCTCCGATACGCTCTCCCAATGCACCATCCACTCTATAGAATCCAGCCCGCTCCATGGCTGAATTTCCATCATCATATCGGTCGCCACCTCGACCGACGTTCTTCGGCTGCGGAACATACTCCGGCTCTTGCTGATACTGCTCCTGCGGCCGGGGTTGCTGCTGATGCCTCGGGGGCTGAGGTGGTTTACCTCGGCCAGCCGACGCTGCTTGCCCACCGTTCTGATTTCCCTGAGCTGAACGGCCCTTAGCTCGGCTTGCATCACCTGGGCCGGGGTCTCCATTGGCTCGGCTAGCGTTGCCGACCTTTTGCTTCCCAGCTAACACCGGATCGTACACTTGCAGCTGCATCTCCTTGTTCCGACCTGAAGTGACACTCCGGGCACGATCGGCTCCTCCGACGTGTGGAGACGAGGCTTGCCCCTTGGACCCCTGGCTAACTGGCCTAACCGAATGGACCGCCTGCGAACCGCCAAGCCCGGCCTTGCGGAGGGCTTCATTTTGCTTGCTGGCCACATGCACTAACTCATTGAGCCGCTTCTGCTGCTCACGCCATGCATCCCGGTCAACTCCGATAGCCCGGCCCTTACTGCTTCGGCTGCTCTAAGGTTCTTAGCTGGTGAACTATACACCGGCCTACCAGTAGCCGACCTGCTACTTGTTGCCTTACTCGAGCCCGAGACTGCAGCCCTAGCCATCTCCCCATAGAGGTCCTTGCCTCGGTTGAGCAGAGCAGCTTTCTTACGCCGCACAACCGGAGTAAAACCATCCTCTATACCATGTGCAGCATTGTACTCCTTCTGCTCCATATCGAACTGCTGCTTAGCCTCGGCCAGCAACCGAGCTTCTCTCAGCACCCTCTGGCGCTCTGCCTCTAACCCGGCCACCGTATGCTCCACACTTGCCTCTACTGCGAGTGGCCGAGCTAACCTATCAACGATAGCTTCTAAGGGAACTTCTTCCCTTGGCATGCCCAACTGCTCATTCTGACTAGGTTTCTCGTACGGAAACTTCGCCGTCCGACCTGATTTCTCAGGCAGCGCGGTTGGCGTCGCCTCCACCTCGGCTAGCGCGACCTTGCCAGCATCTGCCTTGCTAGCTGCAGGCCTGGTACCAGCCATCATCACCTCCACACACCTCGGAGGGCGAGTGACACCGACCCAAAGCCGCCAGGAGAGGAGTTTCGTCGTCCACGAGCACCTGCTCCGGGTACTCGCGAACCACCTCGACAGCAACGTAAGTGGGGAAGCTGCCGAGCATCATGAGGAACCATCGGTGGGGAAAGGCTTGCCGGCGAAGCACCCCGCATTGTCGCTCACAAAGGCGAACTCGCCAATCTTGGTAACAAGGCCAGAAAGAACACACCCAGAGGAGCCCGTCCGGATGGAAACTCCACCCAACGCCTCAATCTGCCCCACGGTGGGCGCCAACTGTCGTGGTGGGATCACGGCAGATGCCATGGGTATGGCTTAGTTGGGGCCGAACGGTCGTTGGGGGAATCCGGGGAGGGTTTATGCACTCAAGACGTGCACAAGCAAGAACATGCAAGAAACCACAAGAACATGAACAAGAAACCAAGAAAGCCAAGAACAAAAAGACACCACGATGTACCCAGGTTCGGGGCCTTCGTGAGGAAGTAAAACCCCTACTCCTGCCTTGCCTCTCTCAATATATCAGTGTGGTTCTCAGTACAAGGTGCTCCTCGAGCTGTATGTTGCTACCAAAGTGAGAGCTCGATAGAAGGTGAAACTACGAAGGGGGAAATGAGCTAGGGTTTGTGCCTCCCTCCTGGAGGTAGAGAGCCGCATATATACACAGGCCGAAGTACATTTTTACCCCTGCCTACAACTGACAATGGCATGGCCAAAAGGTAGAAGACAAGCCTCTGCCTCCTGCCAGCCCAACGGCCGGACTGTCAGGCCAGCCAGGCCTAGCTTTCCTCTTCGGTCATACTTCAGTAGCCTGCCGAGGTCTAGCCTGTAGACCTTTCCCGAAATAGCCGAGTCAGCTCCTAGGCCCCCGAGCTTCCGGGAACCCGTGGACGGACCTCGCCGTCCTCTGAAGCCTCGGGCTACGAGCTCTGCGGCACCCGTGACCTCTCTGACATGCTCGATC
>CAMZMU010000054.1:48944393-49079870 GCA_947311845.1 Poa pratensis
GGAGTTTCGCATGGTTGTCCATCGTCTGATGTAATCTAGTAGCGATTCGTCTGACCGCTGTTTGCAGGCTTGCAGCTCTGTGAACGTCGCCGGGCGGTCACATGTTGCGAGGAATTTTAATGAAGTCTCTTTGGAATCTTTCCAGGAGTCGTACGAGCCTTCGGGTAGCTTTTCAGCCAGTCTCGTGCAGTCCCTGATTGCATGAGCTGGTGTACTGCATTGCAGTTGTCGTGGAGCCTCGCTGACAGGACACTGCCGTTTTGTAATCCTCCAGCCAGGACGATGGCTCTGGCTGCCGTCGAACTTGGGTGTTTCAGATGTCAGTCTGAATCTTTTGGGCATCTTGGACTCACGGATTCGTCGGGTGAAGCAAAGTGACCCGACGGGCTCCCACTCCTCGTCGGAGTATGAGTCGCTGCTTGGGGATCGCGTGGAACGCCTGTTCCTGCTTTTGCTGGCTTGACGTTGTGTGTTGCGAAGGTCACCGCTTGAATCGTACTGTCGAGTGCTGTGCCGATCACGCCCTGACCGGTCTCGGTCTTCGTGGATGGTCACCAAGCGCTCGCGGGATCTGCTTCCTTCACGGCGATCGTCGACTGCGAGAAGGGCTCCACCGCCAGGTTGAGCGATCTGATTTGCTGTCGGTGTAGTGCCGCGTTAGGGTCGCCCTCCGGCGGTTGTAGTTGCCTTTAAGTACGCGGCTACCGATGTGAGAGCTCCCTGAGCTGTTTTGGGGATGGGGATCCCATTTTCATCATGCGTCATGAACGATACGTCCAGGTTCTTGGTCAGTGCTGCTCTGTCAGCTTCTGTCAAGCGTGTCAGCCTAGACCGCGAGTGGTGCTCTGTTCTCCTGTTGAATGGGCATTTGACAACGCAGCTCGCCGTGCACTCGATGCGCTAGCTGCCTTCTTGCGTTCGTCGAGAGATGCTTCAGGCTTTTCAGCCTCAGTGTCTCCTGCCAGAAGATGTACTTGTGCGCCGCAAGTTCTTCGGGTGTTGAGTTATCTGGCATCATTGTACAGTCGTGGATAGCTTTGATTGCCTTGATCGCTTGCTCCTTTGTGATGTCGATCGTGCTGCCGTCTGGCATGGTGACCGTCATCGGATAGTTTCTCGTGTCGGGACGAGTTTCGCCACTCGCCGAAGTTTTGGGTGCTCGGCCATCATTGCTTGACAGGAGCACCATGCAGACCTGGAGCGGATCGTTGCTCGAAATTTTGCTTTTTTTCGCCGCCGTCGTTGTCGCCGATGAAGGTGGCGGCGGGGTTGAAGTAACAATCGGTCATGGAGTGCTCACCGTTGTTGTCGGTGCGGGCAGACTCGACATCCATCTCGACCTCGTCTGAGGAGTCGAGGCGCGTGGACATTGCACCTAGAGTTTTTGCCAACATAGATTCATCACCCGCGAGGAAGGCGAGCGTGAGGCGCTCAGTTGTTGGAGACGCGGGTGTTGACGAAAGTGCAGACGACGATCTTGGGGTGACGATGTCGCCATTGGAGCATCCGGTTGATGGAGATGCGGGTATCATAGATCGGGGCGATCCCGACGAGCAAAACATCCCAGATTGGTTAGTATTAAGATCTGAAGAACTGAGATTCATGTTGTCACCTGATTGCGGTTTCGAGTCCACCGGTTGCAGAGCCGCGAGTTCGGGTTGAAGTCGAAGGAGCTGAAGCGGATCGCTCCCGTGATGGTCACCGGCGGCTGCGGTTGCAGATGCAGATGAAGCCGGAGAAAACCGTGGATCCAGCACCACTCGTTCCCACAGACGGCGCCAATTGTCGAGGGTCAGCCTCGGCAAATCCCATGGTTAGGCACCTAGGGTTGTTTTGAGAGAGAGATTTGGTGGAGCTAGTAGTTCTACAGCTGACAAGCAAGGTTTACCCAGGTTCAGGGCCTCGTGTGGAGGTAACACCCCTACGTCCTGCTTGTCTGTTTATTGATGGATGCGAACAATGGAGTTTATAAGGTTCCTGGCGAGATGTCAATCTCGCTAGGGTTTGATGCTAAGGTATTGCGTGTCCTTTACCGGCGACCCTCCCAGCCTTTATATAGGAGGCTGGGTCTCGGGAAATCATAACCGACTAGGATTACATGTATGGAAAGTCTAAACCGACCTATGCTACGCTTGACTTGGAGAGCACTCCTTCCTTCGTGGGCTCTCGAGATAGACGTCGGTCTTGATCCCTTGGTGGGCCTTTCCTCGAGTCCTTGCCCTGTACGTGCGCCAGGTATCTTCATAGTGGGGTATCCGGAGGGTAGGCCCGCATCATACGCGATGGCCGACTCCGCGATGCAGAAGCCCATCCGGTTCGACGCAGCGGGAAGATGCTTGCCGGCGAGCGGCCATGAAGCAGCCGACTGAGACCCTTGTTGGTAGCTCCACCAGGCGGCACCCGCAGGACCGCCAAGGCAAAAGGAAAGATGAGCAACCGGACAACCGGTACAGCTCCAAGCAAGTGGCGCCGTAGACGAGGTAGCCGGCTGCAGGCGGCAGCCGACGTCAGAGAGCGGGCGAACGGCCCTGGCAGCAGAAGTACACCTTCGAGCAGATGCTCGACGCGCCGTGCAAGTACCATAGCGGAGCCAAGCCGGCTACTCACACCACTCACCAGTGCAGCTGGACCCAGAAGCTAAGTCAAGGCGAGGCGCTGCCGGCACCACCGCTGCCTCCAGCCGGCGGTGGCCGCGACAATCGCGACCCGCGTCCGGCTCGCCCAGCCGACGACGGCCGTGACGAGTTCCCTCGGCATGACGCGGCCTACATCGTCTTCACCACCGAGCCTGACGATAAGCGCAGCCAGAGGCAGCGCGTGGCGGAGGTGAACGACATCGTCCCCCCGTCCCACATCACATGTATTGGTCTGAAAAAGTCCATTATGTGGGGGTGGGAGACCAGCCGGCTGTCATGCCCACTCTAGGCGGCTATGCGCTGGTAGTGGACCCGACCTTCGTCTCCGACATGTTCACTTGCCGCTTCTCGCGGGTCCTCATCGACGGCGGCAGCAGCATCAGCATCCTCTACCGCGACACCATGGAGAAGCTGGGGATCTCCAAGGCTCAGCTGCAACCCAGCCAGATAGTCTTCCATGGCATCGTGCCGGGCCTCTCTGGTTCGAGGTGGTGGACCTCAGCGGTCCCTACCACACCCTCCTCGGCCGCCCCACGCTCGCCAAGTTCATGGTGGTGCCGCACTATGCCTACCTCAAGATGAAGCTGCCAGGTCCCCAGGGGTCATCACCATGGCCGGCTGCTACAAACGCTCGATGGAGTGCGCCTCGGCCAGCTCCAAGCTCGCCGAAGCGCTCGTCATCGCCGAGGAGCTGCGCCAGCTCAAGCGTGGCATGGAGTTGGCCAAGGCAGAAATGTCGACCACGTAGAGGCGAATGGCGAGCAGCAGTTCCAGCCGGCCAAGGGCACCAAGAAGATCCCGCTTGACGAGGCGCACCCGGACAAGTTCGTCGTCGTGGGAACCGGCCTCAGTGACAAATAGGAAAGCGAGGTCGTCGACTTCCTCCGTGAGAATCGGGACATCTTTGCATGGTCTCCAAAGGACATGCCGGGTGTGCCGAGGGAGTTCACCGAGCACTCGCTCCACATCAAGACGGATGCCAAGCCGGTCAAGCCGGCATTGGTGCACTTGATCGATACGGAGGAGAAGAGAAGATTAAGTTGAACCCATCGGATCAAGTTGAATTGGTAGCCTGAATAGGCATGCCAAGCCGGTCAAGCAACCACTCGGCCGCTTCTTCTCTGGCTG
This sequence comes from Poa pratensis, assembly GCA_947311845.1. Classification (NCBI taxonomy): domain Eukaryota; kingdom Viridiplantae; phylum Streptophyta; class Magnoliopsida; order Poales; family Poaceae; genus Poa; species Poa pratensis. The sequence goes on from CAMZMU010000054.1 coordinate 48,948,158, forward strand.
GGGGAGAAAGCCCTTCCCTGTATCGGAACAAGGCATGCCCCAAGGATCCATTCGCTCTACCCCGTATCGATCAAGTCATCGATTCAACGTCAAGACGGATGCCAAGCCGGTCAAGCAACCACTCGGCCGCTTCGTGGAGGAAAAGAAACTTCTTTCCTTTCTGGATGCCTATTCAGGCTACCACCAGATTAAGTTGAACCCATCGGATCAAATAAAAACATCCTTCATTACCCCGTACGGGGCTTATTGCTATGTCACGATGCCGTGTGGGTTAAAAATGCAGGTGCCACGTACCAATGATGCATGCAGAAATGTCTGGAAACCCAAATCGGCCGAAATGTGCACGCCTACGTCGACGACGTCATGGTGAAAACCAAAGAGCGGCGCACCCTCCTTGACGATCTCAAGGAGACGTTTGCGAACCTCAGACGGTTCCAGATGAAGCTCAACCCGGAGAAGTGCGTGTTCGGCGTGCCGGCTGGCCAGCTACTCGGCTTCCTCGTCTCGGAATGAGGAATCGAGGCCAACCCGGACAAGATCAGCGCCATTGACCGCATGGAACCACCGGATAACCTGAGGGACGTCCAGAAGTTCGCCGGCTGCTTGGCCTCCCTCAGCCGGTTCATCAGCCGGCTGGGGGAGAAAGCCCTTCCCCTGTACCAGCTCCTGAAGAAGACGGACAAGTTCGTCTGGACGGCGCAGGCGGACGCCGCCTTCCTCGACCTCGAGCGCACGCTCTCGACGGCACCCGTCCTGGCGGCTCCGGCTGCCAAGGAGCCTATGATGATGTACATCGCCACCACCAACCGAGTCATCAACGTCGTCCTCGTGGTCGAGCGCCACGAGGAAGGCAAGACGCAGCCAGTGCAGCGGCCCGTCTACTACCTGAGCGAGGTACTCTCGCTTTCCAATCAGAACTACCCTCACTACCAGAAGCTCTTCTATGGCGTGTACATGGCGGCTAAGAAGCTCAAGCACTACTTCCAAGAGCACGCCATCACGGTCGTAAGCACGGCTCCCCTCTCCGACATCATCGGCAGCAAGGACGCCATGGGCCGGGTGGCCAAGTGGGCCATCATACTGGCGGCGCACACCATCCTGTACGAGCTGCAGATGGCTATAAAGTCCCAGGCCCTGGCTGACTTCATCGTCTACTGGGCGGAGACCCAGTACCTGCCCCCAGTCCCCGACTCCATGCATTGGATGATGCACTTCGACGGCTCCAAAATGCACGGGGCTTGGGAACCGGCATCGTCCTCACCTCTCCCAAGGGAAGCCAGCTGGAGTACGTGCTCCAAATCCACTTCGTCGCATCTAACAACGTGACGGAGTATGAAGCACTCGTCCATGGGCTCCGGCTGGCCAAGGAGATAGGCGTCCGTCGGATCCTCTGCTTCGACGACTCGGACCTGATGGTGCAGCAAGTTTCTGGTGACTAGGACGCGAAAGATGCCAACATGGCCTCCTACCATTTATTGTCCAGCAGTTATGCACGTGCTTCGAGGGCTGCGAGTTCCATCACGTACCTCGAGCGAACAACGAAGCCGCCGACACACTGGCGAAGGTCGGTTCCACCCGGCTGGAGATCCCGCCTGGCGTCTCCCTCGAGCACCTGCGCAAGCTCTCCATCAAGCCGTCACCGGACTCCGAGTCCATCTTCATCCCGACTAATACATAGCCGCCAGCCGGCTGATGGCCCTTCACGTAGTTACCTGCGTGAAAAGTAAATGGGTTAGGTTGAGACTCCAAGTGCAGAGTGTGTAGTAAGTGGAAGACGTGTTTTCCCCACGAGGGGTGACTCGAGGGTTTAATATCGAACTCTCGGGGAATCAGTAGTGAAGATTTATCTTTCCTATCCTTCTTTTGGTTACCTACAAAACAAAGTAAATGTTTTGGTCCTCAACCTCACCTAGTGGTTGTCAAGCACAAGGTGTGAGAATGATATCAAGATAATATGCAATGCAAACAAGAAATAAATATGCAATGGTGGTAAATAAATATGCAAGGATGGTGGTAGCAATGATAAATGATATTTTTGGGTTTTATATGATGAATGCAAGATGTAAAAGTGTTTTTGTATTTTCGGATTTTTAAATGGCAGAAAATGGAAAGTGGTAAAAGTGGTTGGAAAGGTGTTTCTTATGATTAAAAATGGACCGGGGTTCATGGTTTCACAAATGCACTCTCTCTTTAATAAAGTGGTAGACAATGGAACACTAGAGTTGACATATGAGATTGCAAACAACAGTTTAATGACAAGTTATAATTATATGGGCATCACGTCCTAACATAGAGACCTTTTGGTTATTAGTCTCTCTTATACTCCACCAAGATGCGAACTAAATCATAACACCTCAGTAATTAAGATAACTCAGAGTATAGCAATAAGTATCATGACATGAAGTTAAAATAAGAACATGCTAGATCTAGTCATGGAGTAGTGGCAATGGTCACACCCACATCTCCGGTAGCATGGTATTTCTTTTTATCCCTAGTGAGGCAACAAAGTAAGGTAAGATACCCAAGTGGATCGCAGAACTTTCTCTCACGTTCACTGCACTAGCCACCCCCCGTTACTCCAACTAATGCACACGTTCCCCCTCACACGCTCTCATAAACATGCTTGATCATGACAAGTAAATAAGAACGGGGTACATAATATGCATCTACTTTCATAACTGAAACAAAACCATTGCAATCTCAAACATATATTAACTCATAAAAAGATCCACCACAAAGGTATTACATAGATGACCGTAATCATGTTCAGCAGCTCATACGGTACTAATTAGTGAAGCTCAAGAGAGAGAGATACATAAGTTACTTCCACAAACCCATAGTCCAGAGGTGGACTACTCCCTCTTCATCATGGAGACGGTGGAGAAGTCGTTGGAGAAGATGGAGACCACGCCGGCAGCGCCCCGCCGGAGTTTTCCCCCTCCAATCTGCAGCTCCAGGTCTCTGTTTCGGTGTTTCTGTGTTTCTGCGGCGCTCCTTCCAGAGAACGTCGGGGGACTATTTTTATAGTCGGTTTTAGGTCAAAACGGAGTCGGTGGAGGAAAGATCGACGGCAACGGAGCTCCGAGGCCCAAAAGGGGGGTCCCACGCGGCCAGGTACTGGCCGCGTGGGCCCACTCATCTTGGCCCTCGGGCCTCCGCTTGTTTGCTTCCTTCGCTCCCACGCTTTGTTCCTTCCAAAAACTGATGCTCGTAAATTTCCAGGTCATTTGGACGTCGTTTGGGTCCCTGAAACATTAAAATATAGAAAAGGGTTTTCTGCCTGTGCAGGGTTAATTCCATAAAAATAGGAAACATACAAATATTCCCAAAATCATTATAAAACAGTGATATAACCCTTATATGATGCAAATATGACTGGAATATAAGTAAAATAATGCAAAGTTCATGTATGCATTTTACATGCATCAACATCCCCAAGCTTAACCTATACTCGTCCTCGAGTATGAAGGTGATAAAACTAACATGGACTTTGCAATTTAATACTAACAATGGATATCAAAGATGATTACTATTGCTACATAGAGTCAAATGATTCATTCTTAAAAGGAGTAGCAATATGCAAGATAGTTTATGAAGTGATATCAAGTATTCAATGCAAGGATGTTCAATGATAATTCACAAAGTGTAACATAAAAGAAAGTACTATGGACCACATGTATGCATAATGAAAGTAAGAACATCCTATAATGGTCATAGAGTATTGATGAAAATCTGAATATAAAAGGTGGACACTTTGGAAAGATATATATGAGTAGAGGTAAAGCATGAATAAGTTTCATCTAACTTCTGAACTTCTCTACTTAAGTTAATGATTGTAATGTGGTAATCCTTGGTGTCAAGCTCTCATTCCCCTATCATAGCATCTTGAATGATTAAGTTTAAAGTGAAAGCAAATATGAGTAGTGTGCTTGACAAAGTACAGGTTGAAAGTCTCATGCCCCTTGAATACAAGTACCTACTCCATGTGTTACTCAACTTGGAAACAAAGCAAGTTCAAGTTAAATATCATTGTAAGTAATAATAGTATCATTAAGAGCGTCAACTGGGGTACCTCTTGTCCCAGGATATGGAACAAGCCCATATCAAAATGACAAGACAAACAAACACAATGAACAATCTCAACACCCTTTTTATTTACCATTAGATAGCTTTTTATTGTAAGGTGTATCACAGAAGGTTCACCATAGCATGTAAGTAAATTTCCACCATGAATGATGCATGGCTTAGATTAGCGGCCCAGGCGTCTCTCTAACCATTTATACAAACTCATTTAAACTACTTCATTTCCACATTTATTTCACCCATGGTAAGCATCCATAAACAAAAGTACATGATATCAACTAAATGAAATGAAGTGCATGTTGAAAGCTTGCCATGTGACAGCACATATGAGCTAACTCTCAACCAAAGACATTTGTCAAGCCACAACATCATAATTTTAATCACAATGGGTCATGTTTTATTTATGCAATGAAAGTAAAGTGTGCATCAAGTTCGAGAGAGCTCTATAACCAACTTTTCCCATAACAATCAACAACATAAGCATTTTCATTCAGAGGTATAGATAACACAAATATCATGATAAACATACTCGGAATAGCATAAAGCTAATAGGTAGATATGGTGGACTCACTGGAAAAACTTTGGTTGAAGGTGTTGGAAACAAGTTTTTGCTTGTTGGAATTTTTGGGCTAGCAAGAGGGAGAAAGTTGACCATCTAAATGCATGCATGAGTGTCCATAGAACTAACTAATCCATGTTAAACAAGGTAAAATAACATTCAGCATCAAAACATGAATAAAAGATAGCTCTTGATAAAATACTTGCAAATTATTACTCATTAACAAGCTCATGAATCATGCAACTATATGTATCTTTTAAAATCAACTCAACATCCCTTTTCCCAATCTATAATAGCATCCAACATAATTCAACCCAAATTTCCAGTAGCTCTCTCATATATAAATGATAGTGTGGTGGTCTCACAAAATAAAAATCAAACCAAAACAAACAAAAAGACGCTCCAAGTTTATGCGATAAAGTGTTTCGATCGAAAAAAGAAGTTAGACGTGTGCAAACCGAGAGTGTGTAGGTCCAGTGGGGTTGTCTTCACATCCCCAAGCTTATGGTCTTCACCATCCTTGGATAGCTCTTGGTGCATCTCCTCTAATCCCTGTGAAAAAACTTCAAAACACCGTTTCTCCCATTTCTTTTTCTGTGGGGTGCATTAGTAGTGATAAACAAATAGATTTCTTGCTGCATATAATCCTTAGACAAAAATTCATATGAATGTCCAGAAAGTGTATAATGTTGTATGCCTACTCATAAACTCAATTGGATCAAAAAGATTCAAGTTAAAAGTTCTAAGCATGCATCAAACAAAATGGGACAGAATCTGTCCAGAAAAACAGCAGCAGCAAAACGTATTTTTCTACCCTACTTAACTTTGTCGAAAAATTCCGAAAAATTCATGCATACAGAGGATGAAAAGTTGCAACTACAGTTCAAATATGAGCTCATTCGGAGTTACAGAATAAGAATTAAAAATCATACCGTGCACAGATTCGTGCAGGAATAAAATCTCCGAACGCTATAAGCAACTTTTTCAAACCAAAATGAGTAAAACTTGGCACTTTATTAAAAATTCCAGAAACTAAACTAAAACACAAGTCTCTTGTTACAGCAAGAGGACACAAAGAAAATCACAAATAAAAACAACCGGGTTGCCTCCCGTAAAGCGCTTTCTTTATAGCCATATAGCTAGGCTTCTTACTTGATATTTATGTGGACGAAGCTCATGAGGGAGCTTGAACTTTGATGTGTCCCTCTTCCTTGGGAAGTGTTCATGCATAATACCAGGATCCCATGGTGTTCTCAAACCAATCAAAATAATAGTCAAGTTGAACCCTAGTTGAGAGAAAAACAAAACACAAAAGTAATAACAACGAAGTCTAACTTTCTTTCTATGCATTGGCATTTTGTATATGAATGAATCACCATAAATAGAAGTTTCCAATGCATATTAACAATATTTACTTGCAGCATATAATTATTAGTAACATAAAGAGGGTTCTTATCACCTCCTCTTTCATAATAGTTGCAAGTAGTAGAAATAAATTCAACCATATAACCACAAGAATCATTCAACTTAGATAATTTAGGCACATAAAGAGGATCATTAAATTTATTTTGGAATTCATTAGCATGCTTCCCTCTTTCAAAATAGTTATTAAGATCAATATCAAGTTTAATATCATGTTGCAACAAATATTTGGAACTAAAGATAATTGCAAACCACATAAGTATTTCTCAACATAAGCAAATTTCTCCTCTATGGTGTAATAGGAGAGTTCAAAACAAAGTAGGACTCTCATGAGTAAGAGCACTATCACAAACAGCAAGTATATCATTTTTATCCTCATAAATTAGTAACAACTAAACATGGAGGATTATCAATAAGCATAGGACCATCATCTAAAGCATTATCATATAGCATATTTAAGCAACACTCCTCATTATTATCCATAAGTTCACTAGTAGCATTATTAAAAAGTAAAGGAGCATTATTAGTTTCATCATAATAGCATGGGTTATCATATAGGACCATAGCATTTTCAGTTTCACACTCATCATAACATGGATTCTCATAAATAACAAAAGATTTTTGAGTTTGAGTGTTACTATTTGTTGATGGTGAAGTTGGGAGATCCAACTCTTCCCCAAGCTTAGGTTGGAATATATCCATTTCAATCTCCTCTTCACATTCTTCCTCTTCCAAGCTTATGTTTTCATCATCCTCTTCCTGCAAAATATTAGTACTTTCCATGGAAGCAAGAATTCTTTCTTTAACATAAACATTGTCACTAAATTCGTTTTTGCAAAGTTGGAGAATAATAGAAATTTGTCCTTTCATTACACGAGCTTCATGACTAGTTGTAAGAAATTTATCAATAAGAGAGTCTATCTCAAGGGCTCAACATAAGCAATATATTTCTCAACTTGTTCTATATCAGGTCATGAAAATTTATTTTCACGATAACAGGAAATTATAGGATCACTATTATACTTGCATTGATAGTGGGAATGTTTAACAACTCTTCTATTGCAACAAGTTATACCATGTAACTCACAAAACTGAATAGCCATTCTGTGAAGAGCTTCAAGCAATTTACGCATTCTTTTTCCTTCTTCGGTCGATTCATATTCAAAGTAGGCTTCCATAGTTTTAACATAACCATTAGGTATAGAGATTCCAGAAAGTTTCTCCATACTTAAACACACATATTAAAAACAACACTAATTTTTTTGGTTTTTATGATTACTAGTCAGTGGGCACGTGCAACGCACGTCTATCAATTAGTCGAAAACACTCTGTGACGACTCTTATAAAATCAATAGTTGGTGGGCACGTGCAACGGTGCAACGCACGATTTTAATCGTGACAATATTTTTTTCTCGGTTAATTATGCTCTCATGTGAGACAAACAAAATTTCTCATAATCATGATAATGACCGACATGATTTTATTAAACGATAAAAACACAACATTTTTGAGAAACATGACTACTGACCTACTGATCGGTTGGTATTTAGCACACATACTACCACAACTTTTTTCAAGTAAAAAGGTTTAACCACAAGTTCACATCAGTATCAAATATACCATTTGTTCCCCATATGCAAAAATGTTCGTCCTGAGTTGGCCAGACTAAACCTCCTGTAACGATCTAACGGGGCATTCGAGGAGGAGGTCATAGGTGATATAGTTAAGGGCGAAAGGCATGACAGGGCGACCACGCAAGAAAAGGGAAAAGGGACGACTCGGATTTGATAGGCAGCGAAAGACTTAAATCAGACACAAACGAAATCAATAGAACCCTTGAGATTTCAGCTCTTTCTAATGTGGAGCTTGATTATTTCTTCACTTTCGGTCTTTTCCTAAGCCTTTGTACCCAAAAAAAAAAGCAGTTGAACGATTGGAGCACTTAGCACCCGCCTATATCCAAATCAATCCTTAAAGACTTGATTCTTTCCTCACTTCGGTCTTTCTCTTGAGCTTTGTACAAAAAAAAAACAGTTGAACGCACCTGCACAATAATATCAGTGGACCACCAAGATTGTTATCTGTATTTTTTGGGTGCAGACTGTAGAACAAGACGATGTACATCAGTAAATGGAGAGGTGCACATCTGGCGCCTACCGTACCAACAAGTGGTTGAGGATGGGTTGAGTTCCCGTTGAGGATGGTGTCCAGGACACGTACCGTGGGCTGAGATTGGCCACTCGCCGCGTGCGTTGATTTGCATGAGCGACAGCATGAATCGAACGCGGCAGAGCTGGGCGAGGCTCCACACAGAAACAGCGAGCGGGAGCAGGGTCCATGAGAGGAGCTAGAGATGGTTTCAGGCGATGGGGCGGATCTGGAGGCGCATGCAGGAGAAGAGCGCCAGCGACCAGAGGCGGCCCGCGCCAGAGACCTGCGACGACATGCTCTAGCACCCCAGCCGTGGACGCAGAGCTCTTCGCGCCTGGATTCGGCAGCGGGCTATTGCTTCCTTACAACGCGTAACGTCGTGACGTCGAGCTCCTAGCCGAGGCCAAGCTCCTGGCGGGGAAGCAAATAGAACCGGAGGCGGCGGCGCGTGGTCTGGAATCTATGGCGGGAGTCCTTAAATCGACGGAGGGAGAGGAATAGGAGCTGGCGGCGGCCTCGATTTTCCGGCCGAGCGAGCGTTCGGGCGAAGGAAGCATAGTTCTTTATCCGTTTGGCAAAACCCGTGATTAACACGAAAACGAAAATGTGTGTTAAGTTGTCAAATATTGGAACAATCTACACCGTTGACAAAATATTGAAGGGATCAGATTTAATATATCAACACAAGTTTGCTCTTTTAATAATAGTATAGATAAATGAAAAACTGATAGTAAAATGATACTAAACAATGCAAACCGAAATAACAAATGCAACACAAAATGCAAAACTGATAATAAAAATGCAAACCAAACTTAAAAATGCAAGAAAATGACAAAACAAGATAAATTGCTTTGAAGGTAAAGATGGACAAGATGATGCTCATGTAGGTGCAACCTCCCCAAGCTTAGGTGTTAGCACAAGTTGGTGATGAAGTTGACTTGGTGAGATATCCTTGGATATACCCGGCGCCAGAAAACAGAGCTAGTGCAGGGGACCCTTGGATAAACCTTTCAGCAATGATTCCCCGGCAACGGCGCTAGAAAACAGTCTTGATGGCCCTTCACGTAGTTACCTGCGTGAAAAGTAAATGGGTTAGGTTGAGACTCCAAGTGCAGAGTGTGTAGTAAGTGGAAGACGTGTTTTCCCCACGAGGGGTGATTCGAGGGTTTAATATCGAACTCTCGGGGAATCAGTAGTGAAGATTTATCTTTCCTATCCTTCTTTTGGTTACCTACAAAATAAAGTAAATGTTTTGGTCCTCAACCTCACCTAGTGGTTGTCAAGCACAAGGTGTGAGAATGATATCAAGATAATATGCAATGCAAACAAGAAATAAATATGCAATGATGGTAAATAAATATGCAAGGATGGTGGTAGCAATGATAAATGATATTTTTGGATTTTATATGATGAATGCAAGATGTAAAAGTGTTTTTGTATTTTCGGATTTTTAAATGGCAGAAAATGGAAAAGTGGTTGGAAAGGTGTTTCTTATGATTAAAAATGGACCGGGGTTTATGGTTTCACAAATGCACTCTCTCTTTAATAAAGTGGTAGACAATGGAACACTAGAGTTGACATATGAGATTGCAAAACAACAGTTTAATGACAAGTTATAATTATATGGGCATCACGTCCTAACATAGAGACCTTTTGGTTATTAGTCTCTCTTATACTCCTCCAAGATGCGAACTAAATCATAACACCTCAGTAATTAAGATAAATCAGAGCATAGCATTAAGTATCATCACATGAAGTTAAAATAAGAACATGCTAGATCTAGTCATGGAGTAGTGGCAATGGTCACACCCACATCTCCGGTAGCATGGTATTTCTTTTTATCCCTAGTGAGGCAACAAAATAAGGTAGAGATACCCAAGTAGATCGCAGAACTTTCTCTCACGTTCACTGCACTAGCCACCCCCCGTTACTCCAACTAATGCACATGTTCCCCTCACACGCTCTCATAAACATGCTTGATCATGACAAGTAAATAAGAACGGGGTACATAATATGCATCTACTTTCATAACTGAAACAAAACCATTGCAATCTCAAACATATATTAACTCATAAAAGATCCACCACAAAGGTATTACATAGATGACCGTAATCATGTTCAGGAGCTCATACGGTACTAATTAGTGAAGCTCAAGAGGGAGAGATACATAAGTTACTTCCACAAACCCATAGTCCAGAGGTGGACTACTCCCTCTTCATCATGGAGACGGTGGAGAAGTCGTTGGAGAAGATGGAGACCACGCCGGCAGCGCCCCACCGGAGTTTGCCCCCTTCAATCTGCAGCTCCAGGTCTCTGTTTCGGTGTTTCTGTGTTTCTGCGGCGCTCATTTCCGAAGGGCGTCGGGGACTATTTTTATAGTCGGTTTTAGGTCAAAACAGAGTCGGTGGAGGAAAGATCGACGGCAACGGAGCTCCGAGGCCCAAAAGGGGGTCCCACGTGGCCCATGTACCTGGCCGCGTGGGCCCACTCATCTTGGCCCTCGGGCCTCCGCTTGTTTGCTTCCTTCGCTCCCACGCTTTGTTCCTTCCAAAAACTGATACTCGTAAATTTTCAGGTCATTTGGACATCGTTTGGGTCCCTGAAACATCAAAATATAGAAAACAGGGTTTTCTGACTGTGCAGGGTTAATTCCATAAAAATAGGAAACATACCAAATATTCCCAAAATCATTATAAAACAGTGATATAACCCTTATATGATGCAAATATGATTGGAATATAAGTAATATAGTGCAAAGTTCATGTATGCATTTTACATGCATCACCGGCTCGCCAGACCTGGGGGCTGCCGACTCAATGTCCGCAGCCGGCCCAACCCCTCCGTCTACGGACGCGGGGGCTATGGAGCCAGCGATGGAGAGCGTGTTCGCCATCAGGGAGGTGCCGTCCTGGGCGCAGCCGTTCATCACCTACCTCACCAACGGTGAACTCCCGGAGGACGAGGTCATGGCGAGGCAAGTTCAGCGCCGAGCCCGCGCCTACACGATCATCAACAACGAGCTCTACAAGCGCAGCGTCTGCGGCGTGTACCAGCATTTCGTCGATCCGGCTAAAGGGCACCACCTCCTCAAGGACATCCATCACGGGGAGTGCGGCCACCACGCTTCGTCCAGAGCCATAGTTGCCAAGGCGTTTCGCCATGGCTTGTACTGGCCGATTGCCCCGCAGGACGCGGAGCAAATGGTGCGCGCGTGCAATGGCTGCCAGCACTTCCGCACGCAGAAGCGGACGCCGGCTGCGGCCCTCAAGACGATCCCCATCACCTGGCCTTTCGCCGTCTGGGGGCTCGACATGGTCGGCTCCTTCAAGACGGCGCGTTGCGGCATGGCGCACCTCCTGGTGGCTGTGGACAAGTTCACGAAGTGGATCGAGGCAAAGCCGATCAGGAAATTGGACGGCCCCACAGCCATCACCTTCTTCAAGGACATCATCGTCCGTACGGGTACCCACACAGCATCATCACCGACAACGGGAAGAATTTCGCCAAGGGCGCTTTCTCTCGCTTTTGCGGCAGCAAGGGAATCCGGCTCGACCTCGCATCCGTCGCCCACCCGCAGTCCAATGGGCAGGCGGAAAGGGCGAACGGCCTGATCCTGGCCGGCATCAAGCCTCGACTGATCGAGCCGCTGAAGCGATCACCCGGCTGCTGGCTGGAAGAGCTGCCGGCTGTCCTCTGGAGCATCCGACCACCACCAACGGCTCCACCGGCTACACACCATTCTTCCTGGTGCACGGAGCTGAAGTCGTCCTGTCGGCTGACCTCGAGCACGACTCGCCCAGAGTCACCCTGTACACGGAGACTGACGCGAAGGAAGCTCGCGAAGACGACATTGATTTACTTGAGGAGGCGCGAGAGCTGGCTCTGTCCAGATCCGCTGTGTACCAGCAGAACCTTCGCCGCTACCACAGCTGACGGATCCCCCCCTCGTGTTCCGTGAGGGTGATCTGGTACTCCGGCTGATCCAGGACACTAAGGGCATGCACAAGCTGTCTTCCCCATGGGAAGGACCCTTCATCGTCAACAAGGCTCTGCACAACAACACGTACTACCTCATTGATGCACAGGAGTCGAAGAAGGACAAGAAGGACTGCTCAGATGAGGAGATGGAGCGCCCCTGGAACGCAAGCCTTCTTCGCCCGTTTTACACTTAAGATGTCTGTACCCCTTGTGCCATAAATAAGAATTGGTGACCCCGAGCCGAACTTGGCGGCTACCTTTGTATCAATTTCGAGTACCTCTACTACTCTTGTCCGGGTGCGGCAACCTCATCGCGGGGGCTTGCCGGCTACCCAAGTTCCTTTCCTTAGCCAGCTTAGTAATGTGTATGGCACCAAAGGCCCACTCTTTGTCCCCAGCTACAGACTGCAACCTGGCTGTCCGGCTGGCGAGAGCAAAAGCTAGAGGTCGCCTGCACACGAAAAACGTTGAAGGAGGAACCAGCTTGGACGACCGGCTACATGCTCGCCGCGCAGTCGGCTGAAAGCTCGCTCGCCTAAATCCGGGCCCTGAAATCTAAGTACTGTGCACCGCGCTTATCGGCTAACTCTTCGGATCCGGCTGCAGACCGCCACCCGGCTGATCAGCCAGCAAGAGCACACGCCAAACAGCAAAACGCACAAGAAACGATTAAGTGATCGGCGAGGGCGAATTGGCACTCAGTCGCATAAAAGACACCAAACTAAATGTGTTTGCGTAAAGAACTGAAACGTTCACCCAGCATACTAATGATTCAACTGCTTTATGTTTCGCATGACCCCCATCGACGGCCCGAATCTCGGGGACTACCCGTTGAAGCTACAGCTAAGGAGCTTCAGCTCGGCTGCTACAACCAGCCGCCCGAATCTCAAGGACTACCCGTCGAAGCGCCAGCTAAGGAGTTTCGGCCTGGCTGCTACAACCAGCCGGCCCGAATCTCGGGGGCTACCCGTCGAAGCTACAGCTAAGGAGCTTCGGCCCGCTGCTACAACCAGTCGGCCCGAATCCCGGGGACTACCCGTCGAGCTAGGGCGGAGCAGGCGGAGAGTATGAACTTTTGTTTTGTACTTTCTTTTTTTTTAGCATATAACTTGTTACTCGAAATGAGTGCTTTGCCTTGTCGTGCAGAGGAGCAGAAGGCCACGTCCACTCACGTGGAGAGCTCGAAAAGGAACTTAACCTTCAGCGAGCAGAGCTGAAGCGAGTGAAGGATGTCGAGAGTATGCAAGTGCATCGGCTTCATGCTTTGGCCGATGTTGTTGAAGGTAACCTTTGCTCTTTTTGAACAAAAGTAGAGGGTGACAACCTCTACATTTTGCTGATACTGCTTCTCAGGTGTTCTTGGCTTGGATCCTGCTGGTGAAGGGAAGGAAGACTCGCTCGAGCACGCTGTCGGCACTTTCGACTTGCTGTGTGCTCGGGCGAAGGATTCTCTCGACAAATCCAAGGCTGCCTTTGCTGCCTTGCACAAAAGCATCTTCCCGCGAGGCACCCCTCCTGCTTCAATCGAAGAATTTGTCAAGCTCTTTGACCCCAGCTCGTCAACTCTGGAGGACTTCGCCCGCGCACAAACTGTATGTGGCTCGGAGTCTGTCTTCATGCTGATGCACGGAGTACCTTGCGACTACTCGAAGGTTGTGGCGGGCTTTCCAAAGAAGTCTGAGATGCCGACAGTTCCGCTGAGTGCCATTAGGGAGCAAGCAGCGCAACTGGCCAGGGACTCGGTGGCCATGATGGAGAAGCGCGCTGCTGAAGTTGCCGAGCGCGTAGCTCATGCTCTTAGGTCTAGGTCTGAGTCGACCTCTTAGGTAGTGAGGTCGACTCCCTTTTGCACCTTTCGCGTTGTAATGAATCCTAATGCCATATTTGGATTTTTGCAAATATTTACCCTTTACTTTTGCATGCTCTGAGCTGTGAGTGTTTCTTTGAATCGGCCAGCCCCCGAGTCTGTTTAAATGGGGGTTGGTGTCTTGCTATGGCGATCTTATGTCTGTGTTACTTTCTGTAGTCTGGAGCACCTGGTGGATCAGCCGGTCCTTCATCTGGGAGCACTGCTTCTCGAACGAACTGGCGAAGCCCTAATGACCAGAAGATCATCGACTTCCTTCAACTAAAGCTTTCCAAGATGGAGCAAGAGCTGAAGGATACGAAGGGTGCGTTGGCGGATCTTTAGTCGAGGCCCTCACCGGCTACGGAGCGAGAGACCTTCTTACTTGCAAAGTTGGAGAGTGTGAACCATCAGCTGGAATGTAAGTTCACCCGAAGTGATCCACAGGCTTGCTGTGCTTTGCTTGTTCTGATAATTTTGCCTGCATCTGTGTAGGTGTCTGTTTTGATGAGCCAGCGGAGGAAGTACGGTTGCGCGATCGACTGGATGGTTATGCTGCTAGCCCACAGTATTCCACCCACCCCTTCTGGTCAGATAGGGTGAGAGGTCTTGTGCTAGCCAAGCTCCTCGACCGTTCCTGGCATGTGGCTATTTTGCTAGAGACTTGCAGGTCAGCCCTGGCTTGAGTGCATTGTTCTTTGTTCCCATTGAACGAGCAACCCCAGAGCCTGGCAGAGCTGTTGAAGAGATTCCACGCGGGCAAGGCTATCAAGAAATTTGTGCGAGAGCAACTTATTGGCGGGCCAATATTGCACTCAGATTTGTTCGGTCCCATCACCCACACCTGGACTAGAAGAAAATTGCGCTAGGCCCGCCACCAGTGCCTGGCGGCGGGCCCGTGCCTATGCAGGAACACTACGACGCGACCCGGCGGACGCGCTCGTTATAGTCCATCGAGTTTTGAAAGAAGAAGGAAACTGGGTGGAGCCGAAGGAAGAAACAGATGAGTAGGTTAGGGCACGGTGTTTGTATAAAGTCGAGCTGCAGTGTATTGCCATCCGCAGCATGTGTATGTTTGCAAAATTTTCTTTGTTTACACGGGGGTTCATACCTGATGTCTCTGGGTCCTCCGATACTACACCCACGGAGTTTCGCATGGTTGTCCATCGTCTGATGTAATCTCGTAGCGATTCGTCTGACCGCTGTTTGCAGGCTTGCAGCTCTGTGAACGTCGCCGGGCGGTCACATGTTGCGAGGAAATTTTTAATGAAGTCCTCTTGGAATCTTTCCCAGGAGTCGTACGAGCCTTCGGGTAAGCTTTTCAGCCAGTCTCGTGCAGTCCCTGATAGCATGAGCTGGATGTACTGCATTGCAGTTGTCGTGGAGCCTCGCTGACAGGACACTGCCGTTTTGTAATCCTCCAGCCAGGACGATGGCTCCTGGCTGCCGTCGAACTTGGGTGTTTCAGATGTCAGTCTGAATCTTTTGGGCATCTTGGACTCACGGATTCGTCGGGTGAAGCAAAGTGACCCGACGGGCTCCCACTCCTCGTCGGAGTATGAGTCGCTGCTTGGGGATCGCGTGGAACGCCTGTTCCTGCTTTTGCTGGCTTGACGTTGTGTGTTGCGAAGGTCACCGCTTGAATCGTACTGTCGAGTGCTGTGCCGATCACGCCCTGACCGGTCTCGGTCTTCGTGGATGGTCACCAAGCGCTCGCGGGATCTGCTTCCTTCACGGCGATCGTCGACTGCGAGAAGGGCTCCACCCGCCAGGTTGAGCGATCTGATTTGCTGTCGGTGTAGTGCCGCGTTAGGGTCGCCCTCCGGCGGTTGTGTTGCCTTTAAGTACGCGGCTACCGATGTGAGAGCTCCCTGAGCTGTTTTGGGGATGGGGATCCCGTTTTCATCATGCGTCATGAACGATACGTCCAGGTTCTTGGTCAGTGCTGCTCTGTCAGCTTCTGTCAAGCGTGTCAGCCTAGACCGCGAGTGGTGCTCTGTTCTCCCTGTTGAATGGGCATTTGACAACGCAGCTCGCCGTGCACTCGACGCGCTAGCTGCCTTCTTGCGTTCGTCGAGAGATGCTATCAGGCTTTTCAGCCTCAGTGTCTCCTGCCAGAAGATGTACTTGTGCGCCGCAAGTTCTTCGGGTGTTGAGTTATCTGGCATCATTGTACAGTCGTGGATAGCTTTGATTGCCTTGATCGCTTGCTCCTTTGTGATGTCGATCATGCTGCCGTCTGGCATGGTGACCGTCATCGGATAGTTTCTCGTGTCGGGACGAGTTTCGCCACTCGCCGAAGTTTTGGGTGCTCGGCCATCATTGCTTGACAGGAGCACCATGCAGACCTGGAGCGGATCGTTGCTCGAAATTTTGCTTTTTTCGCCGCCGTCGTTGTCGCCGATGAAGGTGGCGGCGGGGTTGAAGTAACAATCGGTCATGGAGTGATCACCGTTGTTGTCGGTGCGGGCAGACTCGATGTCCATCTCGACCTCGTCTGAGGAGTCGAGGCGCGTGGACATTGCACCTAGAGTTTTTGCCAACATAGATTCATCACCCGCGAGGAAGGCGAGCGTGAGGCGCTCAGTTGTTGGAGACGTGGGTGTTGACGAAAGTGCAGACGACGATCTTGCGGGTGACGATGTCGCCATTGGAGCAGATTCGGTTGATGGAGATGCGGGTATCATAGATCGGGGCGATCCCGACGAGCAAAACATCCCAGATTGGTTAGTATTAAGATCTGAAGAACTGAGATTCATGTTGTCACCTGATTGCGGTTTCGAGTCCACCGTTGCAGAGCCGGCGAGTTCGGGTTGAAGTCGAAGGAGCTGAAGCGGATCGCTCCCGTCATGGTCACCGGCGGGCTACCGGTTGCAGATGCAGATGAAGCCGGAGAAACCGTGGATCCAGCACCACTCGTTCCCACAGACGGCGCCAATTGTCGAGGGTCAGCCTCGGCAAATCCCATGGTTAGGCACCTAGGGTTGTTTTGAGAGAGAGATTTGGTGGAGCTAGTAGTTCTACAGCTGACAAGCAAGGTTTACCTAGGTTCAGGGCCCTCGTGTGGAGGTAACACCCCTACGTCCTGCTTGTCTGTTTATTGATGGATGCGAACAATGGAGTTATAAGGTTCCTGGCGAGATGTCAATCTCGCTAGGGTTTGATGGCTAAGGTATTGCGTGTCCTTTACCGGCGACCCTCCCAGCCTTTATATAGGAGGCTGGGTCTCGGGAAATCATAACCGACTAGGATTACATGTATGGAAAGTCTAAACCGACCTATGCTACGCTTGACTTGGAGAGCACTCCTTCCTTCCTGGGCTCTCGAGATAGACGTCGGTCTTGATCCCTTGGTGGGCCTTTCCTCGAGTCCTTGCCCTGTACGTGCGCCAGGTATCTTCATAGTGGGGTATCCGGAGGGTAGGCCCGCATCATACGCGATGGCCGACTCCGCGATGCAGAAGCCCATCCGGTTCGACGCAGCGGGAAGATGCTTGCCGGCGAGCCGGCCATGAAGCAGCCGACTGAGACCCTTGCTGGTAGCTCCACCAGGCGGCACCCGCAGGACCGCCAAGGCAAAAGGAAAGACGAGCAACCGGACAACCGGTACAGCTCCAAGCAAGTGGCGGCCGTAGACGAGGAGTAGCCGGCTGCAGGCGGCAGCCGACGTCAGAGAGCGGGCGAACGGCCCTGGCAGCAGAAGTACACCTTCGAGCAGATGCTCGACGCGCCGTGCAAGTACCACAGCGGAGCCAAGCCGGCTACTCACACCACTCACCAGTGCAGCTTGACCCAGAAGCTAAGTCAAGGCGAGGCGCTGCCGGCACCACCGCTGCCTCCAGCCGGCGGTGGCCGCGACAATCGCGACCCGCGTCCGGCTCGCCCAGCCGACGACGGCCGTGACGAGTTCCCTCGGCATGACGCGGCCTACATCGTCTTCACCACCGAGCCTGACGATAAGCGCAGCCAGAGGCAGCGCGTGGCGGAGGTGAACGACATCGTCCCCCCGTCCCACAGCACATGTATTGGTCTGAAAAGTCCATTATGTGGGGGTGGGAGGACCAGCCGGCTGTCATGCCCACTCTAGGCGGCTATGCGCTGGTACTGGACCCGACCTTCGTCTCCGACATGTTCACTTGCCGCTTCTCGCGGGTCCTCATCGACGGCGGCAGCAGCATCAACATCCTCTACCGCGACACCATGGAGAAGCTGGGAATCTCCAAGGCTCAGCTGCAACCCAGCCAGATAGTCTTCCATGGCATCGTGCCGGGCCTCTCTTGCTCTCCCATGGGCAAGATCCGGCTGGACGTCTTGTTCGGCACTGAGAAGAATTTTCGCCGCGAGCCTATCTGGTTCGAGGTGGTGGACCTCAGCGGTCCCTACCACACCCTCCTCGGCCGCCCCACGCTCGCCAAGTTCATGGTGGTGCCGCACTATGCCTACCTCAAGATGAAGCTGCCAGGTCCCCAGGGGGTCATCACCATGGCCGGCTGCTACAAACGCTCGATGGAGTGCGCCTCGGCCAGCTCCAAGCTCGCCGAAGCGCTCGTCATCGCCGAGGAGCTGCGCCAGCTCAAGCGTGGCATGGAGTTGGCCAAGGCAGAAATGTCGACCACGTAGAGGGCGAATGGCGAGCAGCAGTTCCAGCCGGCCAAGGGCACCAAGAAGATCCCGCTTGACGAGGCGCACCCGGACAAGTTCGTCGTCGTGGGAACCGGCCTCAGTGACAAATAGGAAAGCGAGGTCGTCGACTTCCTCCGTGAGAATCGGGACATCTTTGCATGGTCTCCAAAGGACATGCCGGGTGTGCCGAGGGAGTTCACCGAGCACTCGCTCCACATCAAGAAGGATGCCAAGCCGGTCAAGCCGGCATTGGTGCACTTGATCGATACGGAGGAGAAGAGAAGATTAAGTTGAACCCATCGGATCAAGTTGAATTGGTAGCCTGAATAGGCATGCCAAGCCGGTCAAGCAACCACTCGGCCGCTTCTTCTCCGGCTGGGGGAGAAAGCCCTTCCCCTGTATCGGAACAAGGCATGCCCCAAGGATCCATTCGCTCTACCCCGTATCGATCAAGTCATCGATTCAACGTCAAGACGGATGCCAAGCCGGTCAAGCAACCACTCGGCCGCTTCGCGGAGGAAAAGAAACTTCTTTCCTTTCTGGATGCCTATTCAGGCTACCACCAGATTAAGTTGAACCCATCGGATCAAATAAAGACATCCTTCATTACCCCGTACGGGGCTTATTGCTATGTCACGATGCCGTGTGGGTTAAAAAATGCAGGTGCCACGTACCAATGATGCATGCAGAAATGTCTGGAAACCCAAATCGGCCGAAATGTGCACGCCTACGTCGACGACGTCATGGTGAAAACCAAAGAGCGGCGCACCCTCCTTGACGATCTCAAGGAGACGTTTGCGAACCTCAGACGGTTCCAGATGAAGCTCAACCCGGAGAAGTGCGTGTTCGGCGTGCCGGCTGGCCAGCTACTCGGCTTCCTCGTCTCGGAACGAGGAATCGAGGCCAACCCGGACAAGATCAGTGCCATTGACCGCAGGGAACCACCGGATAACCTGAGGGACGTCCAGAAGTTCGCCGGCTGCTTGGCCTCCCTCAGCCGGTTCATCAGCCGGCTGGGGGAGAAAGCCCTTCCCCTGTACCAGCTCCTAAAGAAGACGGACAAGTTCGTCTGGACGGCGCAGGCGGACGCCGCCTTCCTCGACCTCGAGCGCACGCTCTCGACGGCACCCGTCCTGGCGGCTCCGGCTGCCAAGGAGCCTATGATGATGTACATCGCCACCACCAACCGAGTCATCAACGTCGTCCTCGTGGTCGAGCGCCACGAGGAAGGCAAGACGCAGCCAGTGCAGCGGCCCGTCTACTACCTGAGCGAGGTACTCTCGCTTTCCAAGCAGAACTACCCTCACTACCAGAAGCTCTTCTATGGCGTGTACATGGCGGCTAAGAAGCTCAAGCACTACTTCCAAGAGCACGCCATCACGGTCGTAAGCACGGCTCCCCTCTCCGACATCATCGGCAGCAAGGACGCCATGGGCCGGGTGGCCAAGTGGGCCATCATACTGGCGGCGCACACCATCCTGTACGAGCTGCAGATGGCTATAAAGTCCCAGGCCCTGGCCGACTTCATCGTCGACTGGGCGGAGACCCAGTACCTGCCCCCAGTCCCCGACTCCATGCATTGGATGATGCACTTCGACGGCTCCAAAATGCACGGGGGCTTGGGAACCGGCATCGTCCTCACCTCTCCCAAGGGAAGCCGGCTGGAGTACGTGCTCCAAATCCACTTCGTCGCGTCTAACAACGTGACGGAGTATGAAGCACTCGTCCATGGGCTCCGGCTGGCCAAGGAGATAGGCGTCCGTCGGATCCTCTGCTTCGACGACTCGGACCTGATGGTGCAGCAAGTTTCTGGTGACTAGGACGCGAAAGATGCCAACATGGCCTCCTACCATTTATTTGTCCAGCAGTTATGCGCGTGCTTCGAGGGCTGCGAGTTCCATCACGTACCTCGAGCGAACAACGAAGCCGCCGACACACTGGCGAAGGTCGGTTCCACCCGGCTGGAGATCCCGCCTGGCGTCTCCCTCGAGCACCTGCGCAAGCTCTCCATCAAGCCGTCACCGGACTCCGAGTCCATCTTCATCCCGACTAATACATAGCCGCCAGCCGGCTGATGGCCCTTCACGTAGTTACCTGCGTGAAAAGTAAATGGGTTAGGTTGAGACTCCAAGTGCAGAGTGTGTAGTAAGTGGAAGACGTGTTTTCCCCACGAGGGGTGACTCGAGGGTTTAATATCGAACTCTCGGGGAATCAGTAGTGAAGATTTATCTTTCCTATCCTTCTTTTGGTTACCTACAAAACAAAGTAAATGTTTTGGTTCTCAACCTCACCTAGTGGTTGTCAAGCACAAGGTGTGAGAATGATATCAAGATAATATGCAATGCAAACAAGAAATAAATATGCAATGGTGGTAAATAAATATGCAAGGATGGTGATAGCAATGATAAATGATATTTTTGGGTTTTATATGATGAATGCAAGATGTAAAAGTGTTTTTGTATTTTTGGATTTTTAAATGGCAGAAAATGGAAAAGTGGTAAAAGTGGCTGGAAAGGTGTTTCTTATGATTAAAAATGGACCGGGGTTCATGGTTTCACAAATGCACTCTCTCTTTAATAAAGTGGTAGACAATGGAACACTAGAGTTGACATATGAGATTGCAAAACAACAGTTTAATGACAAGTTATAATTATATGGGCATCACGTCCTAACATAGAGACCTTTTGGTTATTAGTCTCTCTTATACTCCTCCAAGATGCGAACTAAATCATAACACCTCAGTAATTAAGATAAATCAGAGCATAGCATTAAGTATCCTGACATGAAGTTAAAATAAGAACATGCTAGATCTAGTCATGGAGTAGTGGCAATGGTCACACCGACATCTCCGGTAGCATGGTATTTCTTTTTATCCATAGTGAGGCAACAAAGTAAGGTAGAGATACCCAAGTGGATCGCAGAACTTTCTCTCTCATTCACTGCACTAGCCACCCCCCGTTACTCCAACTAATGCACACGTTCCCCCTCACACGCTCTCATAAATATGCTTGATCATGACAAGTAAATAAGAACCGGGTACATAATATGCATCTACTTTCATAACTGAAACAAAACCATTGCAATCTCAAACATATATTAACTCATAAAAAGATCCGCCACAAAGGTATTACATAGATGACCGTAATCATGTTCAGCAGCTCATACGGTACTAATTAGTGAAGCTCAAGAGAGAGAGATACATAAGTTACTTCCACAAACCCATAGTCCAGAGGTGGACTACTCCCTTTTCATCATGGAGACGGTGGAGAAGTCGTTGGAGAAGATGGAGACCACGCCGGCAGCGCCCCGCCGGAGTTTTCCCCCTCCAATCTGCAGCTCCAGGTCACTGTTTCGGTGTTTCTGTGTTACTGCGGTGCTCCTTTCCGAAGGGCGTCGGGGACTATTTTTATAGTCGGTTTTAGGTCATAACGGAGTCGGTGGAGGAAAGATCGACGGCAACGGAGCTCCGAGGCCCAAAAGGGGGGTCCCACGCGGCCCATGTACCTGGCCGCGTGGTTCCACTCATCTTGGCCCTCGGGCCTCCGCTTGTTTGCTTCCTTCGCTCCCACGCTTTGTTCCTTCCAAAAACGGATGCTCGTAAATTTCCAGGTCATTTGGACATCGTTTGGGTCCCTGAAACATCAAAATATAGAAAACAGGGTTTTCTGACTGTGCAGGGTTAATTCCATAAAAATAGGAAACATACCAAATATTCCCAAAATCATTATAAAACAGTGATATAACCCTTATATGATGCAAATATGATTGGAATATAAGTAATATAGTGCAAAGTTCATGTATGCATTTTACATGCATCACCGGCTCGCCAGACCTGGGGGCTGCCGACTCAATGTCCGCAGCCGGCCCAACCCCTCCGTCTACGGACGCGGGGGCTATGGAGCCAGCGATGGAGAGCGTGTTCGCCATCAGGGAGGTGCCGTCCTGGGCGCAGCCGTTCATCACCTACCTCACCAACGGTGAACTCCCGGAGGACGAGGTCATGGCGAGGCAAGTTCAGCGCCGAGCCCGCGCCTACACGATCATCAACAACGAGCTCTACAAGCGCAGCGTCTGCGGCGTGTACCAGCATTTCGTCGATCCGGCTAAAGGGCACCACCTCCTCAAGGACATCCATCACGGGGAGTGCGGCCACCACGCTTCGTCCAGAGCCATAGTTGCCAAGGCGTTTCGCCATGGCTTGTACTGGCCGATTGCCCCGCAGGACGCGGAGCAAATGGTGCGCGCGTGCAATGGCTGCCAGCACTTCCGCACGCAGAAGCGGACGCCGGCTGCGGCCCTCAAGACGATCCCCATCACCTGGCCTTTCGCCGTCTGGGGGCTCGACATGGTCGGCTCCTTCAAGACGGCGCGTTGCGGCATGGCGCACCTCCTGGTGGCTGTGGACAAGTTCACGAAGTGGATCGAGGCAAAGCCGATCAAGAAATTGGACGGCCCCACAGCCATCACCTTCTTCAAGGACATCATCGTCCGGTACGGGTACCCACACAGCATCATCACCGACAACGGGAAGAATTTCGCCAAGGGCGCTTTCTCTCGCTTTTGCGGCAGCAAGGGAATCCGGCTCGACCTCGCATCCGTCGCCCACCCGCAGTCCAATGGGCAGGCGGAAAGGGCGAACGGCCTGATCCTGGCCGGCATCAAGCCTCGACTGATCGAGCCGCTGAAGCGATCACCCGGCTGCTGGCTGGAAGAGCTGCCGGCTGTCCTCTGGAGCATCCGGACCACCACCAACGGCTCCACCGGCTACACACCATTCTTCCTGGTGCACGGAGCCGAAGTCGTCCTGCTGGCTGACCTCGAGCACGACTCGCCCAGAGTCACCCTGTACACAGAGACTGACGCGAAGGAAGCTCGCGAAGACGACATTGATTTACTTGAGGAGGCGCGAGAGCTGGCTCTGTCCAGATCCGCTGTGTACCAGCAGAACCTTCGCCGCTACCACAGCTGACGGATCCGCCCCCTCGTGTTCCGTGAGGGTGATCTGGTACTCCGGCTGATCCAGGACACTAAGGGCATGCACAAGCTGTCTTCCCCATGGGAAGGACCCTTCATCGTCAACAAGGCTCTGCACAACAACACGTACTACCTCATTGATGCACAGGAGTCGAAGAAGGACAAGAAGGACTGCTCAGATGAGGAGATGGAGCGCCCCTGGAACGCAAGCCTTCTTCGCCCGTTTTACACTTAAGATGTCTGTACCCCTTGTGCCATAAATAAGAATTGGTGACCCCGAGCCGAACTTGGCGGCTACCTTTGTATCAATTTCGAGTACCTCTACTACTCTTGTCCGGGTGCGGCAACCTCATCGCGGGGGCTTGCCGGCTACCCAAGTTCCTTTCCTTAGCCAGCTTAGTAATGTGTATGGCACCAAAGGCCCACTCTTTGTCCCCAGCTACAGACTGCAACCTGGCTGTCCGGGCTGGCGAGAGCAAAAGCTAGAGGTCGCCTGCACACGAAAAACGTTGAAGGAGGAACCAGCTTGGACGACCGGCTACATGCTCGCCGCGCAGTCGGCTGAAAGCTCGCTCGCCTAAATCCGGGCCCTGAAATCTAAGTACTGTGCACCGCGCTTATCGGCTAACTCTTCGGATCCGGCTGCAGACCGCCACCCGGCTGATCAGCCAGCAAGAGCACACGCCAAACAGCAAAACGCACAAGAAACGATTAAGTGATCGGGCGAGGGCGAATTGGCACTCAGTCGCATAAAAGACACCAAACTAAATGCGTTTGCGTAAAGAACTAAAACGTTCACCCAGCATACTAATGATTCAACTGCTTTATGTTTCGCATGACCCCCATCGACGGCCCGAATCTCGGGGACTACCCGTTGAAGCTACAGCTAAGGAGCTTCGGCTCGGCTGCTACAACCAGCCGGCCCGAATCTCAAGGACTACCCGTCGAAGCGCCAGCTAAGGAGTTTCGGCCTGGCTGCTACAACCAGCCGGCCCGAATCTCGGGGGCTACCCGTCGAAGCTACAGCTAAGGAGCTTCGGCCCGGCTGCTACCACCAGTCGGCCCGAATCCCGGGGACTACCCGTCGAAGCTACATCTAAGGAGCTTCGGCCCGGCTGCAACAACCAGCCGGCCCGAATCTCGGAGGCTACCCGTCGAAGCTACAGCTAAGGAGCTTCGGCCCGGCTGCTACAACCAGCTGGCCCGAATCTCGGGGACTACCCGTCGAAGTGCCAGCTAAGGAGCTTCGGCCCGGCTGCTACAACCAGCCGGCCCGAATCTCGGGGGCTACCCGTCGAAGCTATAGCTAAGGAGTTTTGGCCCGGCAACTCCCGCCAGCCGGCCCAAATCTCGGGGACTACCCGTCGAAGCTACATCTAAGGATTTTCGGCCCAACTGCTCCAACCAGTCGGCCCGAACCTCGGGGGCTACACCCGGTGGGTATGCTCATGCACTCCCACCAGGCAAACTCAGGACACAACAGAATTCAACCGGCAAATCAAGAAATTGAACCAAGTCGAAGAAATTGAAATATGAAACCAAATGGTATAAACAGAGATAACCGGAGTCGAACCTCCACACGTCTGGTCATGCACATCAGTGTATCTGACACGAAGCAAATTTAAGGTTCACTAGAGTTACGCCCGTCATCCCGGGGACACGTCTACTTCACCGGCTGCGTGCCCTCACGAGCATCTTTCGCCGGCTCCTCCTCATCCTCGCCGGCTGGCTCCTTGCCTGGCGCCATGATGAAATCCTCGAGGTCGACAAAGGACGTGATGCGACAGGCAGCGGCCCGGACACCTTCACGGTGGCGCAGCTCCATGAACTCCATACTGGCTCGGATGCCGGCAGCAACCTTGTCGGCGCTGGCATCCTTGTACCAGGAGAGCATCAGCACCAGGGCCATTTCAGCCCCTCCGCGCGCCGCCGACTCTCGCAGCTTGTCGATCACATTCGGCGCCTCGCGGATCCGCGTCGCGAGCTCGGCGATGCTGCCGGGCAAGTCATCGTCCCACCATATGTTTTCGAAGACCCCGCCGGCTGCCTCCCTGAGCTCCTTCGCCTCTTCTCCCAGCTGGGCCACCAGGTTTTCGGTGGACGGCTCGACGCTCGTCATGTTCCCCCCCAGATCGGCGACAATCGATTTCTTTGCCTAGATCTCCACTCTTGGGTAGTAGCCTAAAGCCAAAAAAAGTTCATCAAGCCGGCTAATTCGACCAGTCGGAAAAGCATCTAGAAGGAAGAGAAAAAGGGAACTCACCGACAACGGCCCAGCTGGTGCGGTCCAGCTCACCCTGCATCTCTGCTTCATGCTTCTCGTGTCGGCTATTGTCTTCCTTCAGCCGGCGGGCATCAGCGGCGGCCTCCACGGAAGACTTCTCCAGGAACTCAAACGCCTGCTCCCTCTTGGCAAGGGTGCTCTTGTTCTCCTTCAGCGGTTCTTCCAGCTGGCTCTTGTCCACGAGGAGGCCCTTGATCTGCTCCTGGCGCTGACTGTTGGTCTCCTCAAGGCGCTTGACGTTTGCCTCCAGCCGCTCGGCGTTCTTCTGGAAGGCGTCAGCCTGCCCGGCGCGGTAGCGAAGCGCAGACATCTCCTTCTCGAACTGGGCAGCTCGCTCGTCCTCTTTCTGCCAGCAGGCATGCGGGGAGAGTTTTCTTCAGCTCCTCTGCTAGCTCAAAAGGCTGCATATCAGCGGCCGGAAAAACATCGAAAAGCAAAAGCAAGCGAAGTACTTACCCTAGGCTTCCTTGAGCTGCTGCTCGAGCAGCCGCGCCTTCTCCGCGAACGCCTCCAACGCCTCCAGGAGCAACCGGCCCTCCCCGGAGGCGGCATCCAGGTTCTTCACCAGTTCGGCTGCGAGCGGGAGAGGCGAGGGTGGCACACGCATCCTACCCTGAAGCTGCGGGGCCCCGTCGCAGTGCTCAACATGATTGCCTTCGACGGTCCTAAGGGAGGCGGCGTACCTCTAGCCTGCTCCTCTCTAGCCTTCTGCGCTCCGGCGTTGCAACCCTCCTCGCCAGCCAGCTCCGAGCCAGGCGTCGCCTCCCCGCCAGCCGGCTCCGAGCTAGGATCCACCTCTGTCCTGGAGTCCGGCTGGGCGGTCCTGGCGTCCGGCTGGGTGGTCCCTGCGCTCGGCTGGGCCAGAGGAGGCGGCGTCCTTGGCACCGGTGTCAGTCGGCGCGGTCTCCTCGACGATGGGCTCCGAGCCGAGGCCGCGGTGTCCTTGGCGCCGGCGTCGGTCGGTGTGGTCTTCTCGGCGACGGGTTCATCGCCCGCCCCAGCGTCCGGCTGGCGCTTGTCCCCGGCTGTGCCCTCGACCCGGACGCCCGTCTCGGGTGGCGAAGTCGGCGCCCGGTGAACGGGCGAGGGAGGCGCGCGGAGCCAGCAGAGCCAGCACCGCCCAGTGATAGCGCGGCCCTGCAAGAAGAGGCCGTCATGACGAGGAAAGCTAAAAAGCATAAGTACATCACCCGAAAAGAAACTTACCCTTCAACTGTGGGAGGCGCCGCCTGCTTACTCGGCCGCTTCGCGACGGCGACCCGCCGAGGCATTGGGGCCTCCGAGCGCCCCTTCTTGGCTGCCGGCTCCTCATCGACCTCCCCTAACGGCTGGAGGATCCAGTCGGCCGTGGCCGCTTGGCGAGCAAGGTGGCAGCTGCATCCTCATCATCGTCATCACCGTCAGCCAGCATCACTGGGTATTCTTCCTCGGCCGACTCGTCTACTTGGCCGGCTCCATCCGTGGAGTCGGACCCAAGAGCCGGGAAATCCTCGCCGTCTTCGGTGTCCTGAAGGGCAAAGAGCTGCACGAGCCGGGCAGAGCTGCATCAGTAAAAGGGAAGGGAGGCACGACGGCACCCGAGGGAACAAGAGAGCACTTACCCGCAGAGGGGGGTTCTTCTTGTGGAAAGGCTCGACATCGTACTTCCACCCCTCCTCTATAGCCGGATAGGCACACTTCTCAATCGGATTCGGGGACCACTTCTGGATGAGCAAGAACCAGTCGTCCAACACACTGGCCTGCACCGTCTTCTTCGGCGGCGACGTGAAGCACAACTTGCTGGGCCAGAGATGCCGCGGCCTGACCCAGCGCGTCATCTAGCTGAGAGTCGGGTCCCGTGCGGTCAAGCCGTCTCCGACCAGCTGCCGCACCCGGTTCATCGGCACGTTGATCTCCACCTGGTCGCCGTACTTCTTGCGGTCCCAGTTCTCCTTTGACGAGGCGTCGTTTGAGAACGCCGGCAGGTTGATCCGGTCCGTTGCCGTTCGGTTGCTGGCGTAGAAGTACGACTGCTGCAACATCTTCACGGAGCCGCAGTCGACCAGCGGGCCGCTCTTGTGCTTCGTGTTCCCCTTGATGTAGTACAGCCGGCTGAAGAGGCCGAGGTGCGGCCAAATCCCCAAGTAGCACTCGCACAATGCGACAAAGAAGGAGAGGAGAGCAACGCTGTTCGCCCCGAGGTGCTGGATCTGCAGATCATAGAATTCGAGGAACTAGAGGAAGAAGGCGCTAGCCGGCAGCGCGAGCCCGCGCTCAAGGTGGGCGCAGAAGACGACGAGCTCACCCTCCCGCGGCGCCAGCGATACCTCGCCGGCGTCGGTGACCCGGACCGCCACCTCCTCCTTCGGCGGGAGGTACCTGCCGCTCCGCATCCGCGCCAGTTCCTTCTTCGTCGTGGTTGACCCGCGCCACGCGCCACGCTCGCCAGCCATCGCCGGAGGTGCCGGTGGTGCGCTGGTGGAGAAGCGGCCGCCCGTGGTGGTGACGCGAGCGCGGTGAGCGCGAGCGAAGCGCCGGAGGCAGCCGGCGGAACGGGGGCGACGGAATCGGAGAAGACGGAGGCGACAAGAAATCGGCGGCGGAATGTGCGTGCGGAAAGAACAAGGGAACAGTAGCGGTGCGGGGCGAAGGAAGAAGAGGTATGCAGTGCCTTGCCATTTATAGGCAAGGGCCGCCGGCTCGACTCCCGAAACCGCCGCTCGCCAGCGCGACGCGTGGCGGTAACCGCCTGCGCACTACCGCTACTTCTCCTGAAACCGTCGCCCGCGCGTGCGACGCGTGTCCAAGTAACCGACTGCACCCGAACGGTCGCGCCACAAACGATCCCGCGAATTGGCCGCAACCGCAGAAGATCCCACGCACGCGAACCGACGGCCAGACGGAACGTGGGCGCTCAGAGCGATAGGACGTGGGAACGTGGGAACGTGGGTGACGTTCTCGCACATCAGCGGCCTACGTCAGCCACGACCGCAACTCCGGCCGGCTGGGCGGAGCACACGGCGAGTGCCGGCTCCTCCCGCCGGCCAGACCTTTTTTGCTAACTTTTTCAGGGAGCTCGCAAGAGCCTTTCAGCCAAGGACTACAAACCCCTCGCGCGCTCAGGGGCTAGTGTCGGGGGGATCACCCCCGGGTGGCCTCAGGAGCCGGCTTTGGCTCCACCAAGGAGTGGTGGGCCCTAGCCGGCAAGGCGCCAGGCTGGGCGGAGCACCCGGCTTCTGAAGGCATCGGAACGGCCGACTGGCACAGAGCACTCGGCTTGCGAGGGCGCCAGGCTGGCCGGCTGAGACAAAGCACCCCCAACTACCGACAGACAGGACGTGCGAGGAAGACGGCCATACCGAAGACTGTCTGCTGCGGTCATGCACAGTGGCACTGCCGTGCCACTACGCGGTCCTATGCATGGCGTTACCGTCACTGTGGCGGTAAGCTATGGGCCCCGCCGACCACTGTAGCTGGCCATACCGTGTAATAGTGCTCCTTCTAGTATAAAAGGAGCACTGGTAGCACCATAATGGGGGTTCGATTCTCTCTCCTTTAGGTTCAGTCTTTTTAGGTTGAGCGCTAGACTCATAGTTCATCCTCGATACAGCTCAAGCAACACCATTGTACTTGTACTCTCTGTGTTCCTCATCACTACGAGATCCTTACAGGAGTAGAGGTGTTACTCATCGAGGGCCCCGAACCTGGGTACTTCACCGTGTGCTTCACATTGTGCTTGTGCCCAATCCCGCCCGGACGCCGACGCTCGTGCTTTATCGGCCTCACCTTCTCTTGATCGCCACCCGCATGGCACTGCCGTGTGCAGAACCACGACACTTTGTGAAGACCATCACAGACCCTAAAACGAAAATGCAATCTCATTTTGCAACATGCCAAGAAGCAGCCCGCAAAGACATTGAGAGAGCTTTTGGGGTGTTGCAAGCTCGGTTTGCAATTGTTCGAGGGCCTGCCCGTTATTGGAAAAAGAAAACCCTCAACAATATCATGACGGCTTGTGTGATTTTTCAAAACATGATCATCGAGGATGAGAGGGACAAAGACCTTCCATTTGAGTTTGACAATGGTGGTTGTCGGGTGAAGCCTAGAAGAAACCCTGATCGGATCCAAGCATTTCTTGAGACCTACCGGCAGATTGAAGACAGTGATACGCAGACCCAACTTTGTGAAGATCTTGTTAAGGACCACTGGCAGTTGTTTAGGAGATAGTCTCCCATTTTTTTCATTACATTCAATTGTCATACATGTGTGATTTGAATAATTTTTTCCAATCCGGACCATTCATTTATTTGTGATTTGTTTGATTGTTGTAATATGGATTATTGTTGTACTGTATGATGTTTAAACATTCATAAATTTGATTAGTTTTCCTGCTTATATATATATATATAGGGTGGGACTATTCAGAAACCACCCTTAAGAGTGCTCCAAATAGTTATTCAAAGCACCTTTTCCAAACCAGCAGAGCTTCTTACCCCCGAACACACCCGTCCGAAAGAGCTCCTTATCTCGCATACACCCGACCCCGACCTCCCCGCATTCTAAAAAAACAAACCTCCCCACCTTCTCCCACCTACCCCAATCCAAATCAGCGCACCCGACGCCGTCCCACCTCCATCCTCCTTCACGCCGGCGGCCGGCCCTCCTCCGCGCTGACGACACCCTCGAGCTCCGGGATTCCTATGCGCCGCTCTAGGGGTCCAAGCCGCAGAGCCCAGGGAGTCCGCGACCTTGTGTGCGCGCTGGCAGGCGGCCACGCCCTCATCCGCGACCTTCTGCGCGCCGGCGGGCCGCGAAGCCCCCGTCCTCGACCTTCCGCGCGCGCCGGCAGGCCGCGAAGTGTAACAGCCCAAACTTGAGAACCCCAAAATTTGTGAACCAAATTTTCACTTTTTCTTTTCATTGCATCATGGCATCCAATATTAAATGGCTACACACATAAAACACTTGGTTTGGCACCACCTTAAAACGAATGCCAAACTTGTTTTAACAACTTCCACAACAATGTGAGGCACTTAAACTTGCAAAACAAAATACCTTGACTCCTTATATTTGTCGAGGAAGTTCTAAGTGCTCAAATTAATATTTTGACTTGATTCAAAGTTCTAAAAGATTATTACTTTGGAAATTCTCAAAAATGCCTTTTGCTTTGCTTTCAAGTTTTGAAGTAATTGTTGACCACCATTTTCTCACTTTTGGTTTTATGTGTGTCAACAATGTTCAAGACTTCAAAATATACTTTTCTCAAGGAGAAATAAATGGCTAAGTATTCTAAATTTTGAAAATACCAAAAATGCCTTATCCGAACTCTCCAAACAAAAGTTATCCAAAACTTGTTATTTTGTTTTGCCAATTTTTGTAGTGCTTCCACTTGTTGGTAGGAGGCTACTGGTTTTATCTCAGATTTTAATAAAATGTTTAAGTGCCCTATTAAAATCAAATACAGCTGCTGGAATTAATTCCAGAACAGGAAAGGACTCGTTCGTGATGTTTTTAAAAGTTTCAGGGGCTTGTTTGCAAAACCTCCGTTCTTCCTCTGTAGCGACCGAGCACTGCCGCTCGCGCCGCACCTGCTCCACGCCGCGCCGGGCCCCCTTCCTCCTCTGCCTGCACTGCACGGGAACAAGGTCCCCGAGACCACGTTGCTCCCATTCCCACTTGCCCCGCTCCCCTTTTCCTCTCCTTCCCGAGCTCCCGTGAACCGCCATGGCCGCCGCCCACGCAGAGCTCGTCGCCGCTGCTTGAGCCGCCCCCGAGCAAATCGAAGCACCCCATCAACTCCGCCGCGTCGCCAGCTCCTTCCCCGCCAGAAGAATCGAACCGGGACGCTCAGAATCGGCCCCGCCATCCCCGTTCTCCTCGCTGCCGACCGAAACTCCGCCGGACGATTTCCTCGTCGTAGCCGCTGATTGAAGCTTCCCCGAGCCAAGCCGAGCAGCGCCAAAGCTCCGCCGTCGCGCCTGCGTCCTCTACACCGAAGCAATCGACCCGGGGCGCTGGAAATCGGCCGCGCCGTCGCCGTCTTCCCCGCGGCCGTCCGCGGCTCCGCCGCCGGAATCCGTCCCCGTCGACCTCCCTCCGGCCACGCCGTCGCCTGGCACGAGATCGTGGTGAGCTTCCCTTGGCCGTGCTGCCCCTTCCCTCTCCCCCTCGATCCCACCTCGCTGTGGCCGCACGCCACCGTCGCCAGCGTGCGTCGCTCTTCTTTCCCTCGCTCGCCCGGTCGTGGAGACGGTTCCGACCGGCCTAAAGGCCGTTCTGCTCGGGCTGTTAACCGGCCTTGGGCCCGGCCTTAACCGGGCTGAGAGCCGGTGGGCTCTGCCACTTGCCCGGTCACCCACCCGGCCCAACCGGCCTCCCAGCCGGAGGCCACAGTTAGCAGGCCGGCCTGGAAACCGGCCCAGCCGGGCTGGAGGCCGGCTGGACTGTTTTTTTTCTGCTGCTGTGTTTTTCTTTTTCTCTCTAGTAACACATGTCCCCGCTCCCCCTCTCGCGTTTAGGGACATCGATTGTCGATGTTTCTTCCACTTCATCACTCCTTTTTGACTCGAGTAACTATAATTATTGTCGTTGGAATTAAAATAATCCAAGGCAATTAATTAAAAAGAGAAATAATAAAAATAATAACTTTTTATCCGGATATCAGAAAATTGTGTTCCTTATACCAAGATGTTCAGAAAAATGTGAGTGACCCAGAATCATCCTCATCATGCATAATTGCTCACAATTACAATCTTGCACTTCTAGGAGTACAACATCACTAAGTAAATGTGGGGTACCTCTCTTCCGAGTAAAGTAGGTATCGCCGTACCCCATTTAAAATGGCTAGATAGCTTATGTTAATCTCGGTGCATTAAAATTGCCATGCCATCATGTGATTGTGCATTGCATTGTACCCATGTGTGGTGATTGATTGTTCTCCTGTTGTGCTCCGCTAGATCCAGCAGCCGGGGTTACTCCACAATACCCCGAGGATCCGTACTACCCGTATCCCGAACAAGGCAAGCGTAATCCCCCCTCTGAGCAGATCTTATCCTATTTTCCGCAATTATTTTCTCCACTATAATATTGCATTCGGTTCCAAATGTCTTTTGCTTGGACTAGAGTATCCTACTAGTTGCATTAGAAATCTATTGCCATTTACCTGTATCCTTCCTAATATCCATAGGATTGAAGTGTTGGCCACAGATAAGTATATTTGCTATGTATATGCTTAGCCATGCTTAGTTTAAAGGCTTGCAGGTCCGGTGGATGTTTCAATGGTTGGAACAGGTATGGAATAACCGGATGTGATGGAAAGTGATGGTGGTGGTTAATAAATTGCTTAAAGGTGGGGATGAGAGGCCACATGGGATGTGGTGGGTTGTCTCGTTCTCGCCGCCTAGGTGCGAGTTCTTTACCTCTTGAACCAAGACGAGCGTACTACCATGCGTGGGCTATATGGAACCCCCATCGACCAACTAACTTGAGCGGGACTAGCCAGGGTCCTCTAGTTCGATTTTCCATTTGCGCGTGCGTTGATGGTGGTGTGAACTGGGATGAGGATGGTTGTGTTAGGAAAATGAGTGGCCACGGGACAGCGGGTTGGAGGAGTTACCACAACTGTCCTGTCCTCACTGATGATCCTGGGTTAGTCCTTAACAAGGTAAAGGTTGTAGCCGTTTCACACTCAGCCGGCTTTCCCCGGAAGAGAGCTAAGCGTAGGCAATGAGTCTGGCGGTACGCGTGGATAAGGAGCTGGGAGGTCCCTCGTGGAACCTGGCGACTTTCACATTGTACACCCCTGCAGGGATAAATCTTTTCGAAAAGCCGTGTCCGCGGTTATGGACGACTTGGGAAGTGAAGGTAGGATCATAGAATAACTTTAACGGAATGATTAAAAACTGGGTACTAGAGGTACCACTCAAGAATGTTAAGGTGAGCTTCCTCGAGGGTGATTCGGGGAGGTGCCTTTGATGAACAGGTACAATGATGTTGATGATGGTTGTTGTTGAGAAAGTGATCTCAAGAGAAAAGTGTTACTTCTTACCTCTTTTTAAAATGTTCTGATTAGTCGATGCCATGGAGTTGTGTTTTATAAATAAAATCAGCTTTATGCAAAACAGCCATAAAACCTTTGAAAGCCAATCATGGAGCATATATTAGCTCTTAATCTTGCGAGTTCGTCGAACTCAACGTCGTTTGCTTGTTTTCAGGAGAGGACTTCACCGACCTCGAAGGTGGGTTCTTTGTGGACGTCGACGAGTAGTCTGGGGTTCCCAGGTGGCAGCTTGGGACATCCCGGAACAGCTGGCGCTGGAATGTTTATTTGCAGGCCTCTTAGGCCATAATTTGGTTCTTGTTGTTTAGAACAACGCCCTTCGCTTCCGCTTGATGAAATGTTGGGTCGGTGACCCCTGTTTGTAACTTTTGCTATCTTTCTCTATTATAAGAGTTGAACTATATGTTTTGTGTCGTAGAGTCTGTGATGTGCCAGTTGTTCCACAAGTCTTGATCTCTCTATTATGCTTTGATAGTGTGTTTGCTGGTATCGGATAACCGGAGACACAGTATCACTGTATAGCAGTCAGGTCGGGGCGCCACAGGTTGGTATCAGAGCCGTACTGCCTGTAGGAAACCCTTTCTACTGGTCGATGTTGAGTCTAGTGTTTGCGAAAATATTTTTAACCTAAAAATGAGTTGCGAAAACCATCTTAGGATTCTTTTTACTCCTTATCTGGTTACCCTCTAATCTCGGAGCAATCTTACCTCGATTTGAGTTAAAGTTTTTACTTCTCGCCTCTTAATTCAAAATGATTAGGAATCTCGGGGTTGGTTCTACCTTTAGTGTTATGTGTCCAGTTGCTTCCGCCGCGCTACAATCCGAAGCTTCATGTGCCGAGAAACCGTCTGGAGTACGACGAAAATTCCTAACGACTCAGTCGTTTACGGACCCTTGTTTCCTATCAAGTTTAATCTCTTAATCCTTTCTTTTGGGTTTTAACCCACGGACTTGAACCGAAGGTCCCGGAGTGTGCTGTGATTCCGGCATGTTGAATTATGTGGGTTGTTGCCCATGTGATCCTCATGCTAATTGTGAATCCGGTGCATGAAGCTGACCTTTAACCCAAGTCCTTTATGTGGTCTCTGTGGTAAATGGTTGAACCTCAATTTCCCACACCTCGGATGGCTATGTAACTTTAACTCTGCCATAGCTGGAGATTCTGTCTTGGAATCATCTAGGTTATGACCAAGATTCTCTTAGCAAGTCCCCATCTGTGTCAAGACTCTGCTGTATCTCTCCTTTTTGGGCATGGTTATCACAATTGAGTAATAATCGGTGCATCTTCAACATCTTAGGATTCTCCTGAGCATGTTTCTTACTCTGATCTGCTTTCCAACCTCTGTCTGTCAGTGGACAGTAAAGTTTTATCGTGCGTTGGTATGTTCCGATGCCAGCCACTCTCTTGGTTCGTCAAGACTTCCCACTTTGTCCTGTTAGGAGAAGCAAACTCCAGTGCCTCATCCACCTCTCGGACCAGGTCAAAATAATGTAATCTGCAGAATAAGGGCTTTGTTTAGCTTTTTGTCCTGCTCCACCCTAGAGTGTCACACTCTTTGATATCAGGGTATTATGCGATGTATCATGATCCTCTTGATGAAGTGATGCTCTCACACTTGTTACTCTTCGATCTCCGAGTGACTTGTGACTCCAGAATGATAAGACGTGGGCAATGATGTGGCTATCGGATATTCTCAGCAGTTCTTACTGCGCTGAGATCCACGGACATTCCTCGTCCTCCTTAGCATGATTGGTGATCCGATCAATAAGCTGAGTTGGACTGTGTTGCCAAGTTCGTTTTCTCCGGTGCCCTCCCTCGGTCAAAGAGCTAGGTTCACGCCGAAGCTCCCTAGACCACCTCGTTGTGCCTTGTAAGGCATGATTCTCTCTCGAACTCACGACATACCGGCGGATCGTGATATCCTGTAGATGGATCGTGATATTCTGTTGTTCCTTCCAGAAGTATCGCCAGGTTGTCGCCTGTCCAAGCTCAACATCACGGACAACTCTTTTCTCCAAGAAAGGTTGAGCTTATGAGTAAGCTGGTTCTCTGAACAACTCCTTTCTCCAAGAAAATCGTGCTGGATGTCCTGAATTATTCGGTTGAGCTTAAACAACTTGGAGAGTTACAAGACAAAAGCTCTATCTGATATAGTTCATTCTCAATGGGATGTCTAGTGTTACGTGTCGAAGCAAGTTGGTATCTCCTTTGTGGATATGCTAACCTCCAAAACTTTTGATTTGAATTGGGCTATCGTCAAATCAAACTCAGACTAACACATTCAGTAGGTTACACTCAGATTAACAACGTGTTAGTCTGACCAATACTAATGCCTCGTTCTGGTGAAATATGAGTCTACCGTCTTGGAGTATCTGGATAAGTTTGTGGGTGAGCCCATCAACTACCTTCTTATCTTCTCCATGTTTGAGGAGACGTATATTGGATATTGGGCGTTAGCATTGGAAAAATTGTTGGAACTAACTTTGTGTCTCCACAAGGTATGGGTTCTAGAAGTTAGAAGTGACTTTCCCTGGTTCCCGTGCAATTGCTGAAAGATGTCGCCGTGGATCTGAGTGAATTGTCTGGTTTCCTCCGAATCATTTCAACTCGATCATGCGTGTGTGGGATATTCTCGGAATGGTATGTTGTTACCTCCATCCGATGAGAATTTCATCTATGCACCTAAGTCACGGGTTGAATTGTTCCAGAAAGAGAGGAAGTCTGAGAACTTCTTTGTCTTCTATGGTGCTTCCCATCAAGAAATCAATCGTGTCTCGCTACGAGATATTCAATTGGGGCAGCTGTCTCCTGACAAGTTGCTAATCCGCGGTTCCGCAATCTCGTTCTTCCTTGGAGTTTGGCCTGGTAGTCCAACTCTTGGGTTCCTAGCAATTGTAACCCGTTGGTATGCATTGCAAAGCTTCCTATTCCTACCGGTGATGAGTCTGAAGTATCTCTACACCTAACTAGAGCTGACTCTCAACCAGAAAACGATAGTTGGGGATCCTCAAGAAGCTGGTTCCCGACGTCTAGGAAATCAAGAAGTGTTCCAAATACTAACGTTTGCGGAGTTTCGGAAGTTCTCTCGATCTAGCTTTCCGATCCTTCTCCAGTGATCTGAAATGCTCCACCGTGCGGAAAGTTCTACCCAAGCCGACTAGTACAAGTTACCTCTTCCTCTGTTGGAAGCTTGTTTCGACACTCTCCCTCAGAAATTTTGGGCCTTGTGCAAAGTTCATCCTCTGAATCCTTTGAGAAAACAGTTGTCTACCAACTGGAAACTTCTTGTCAATCCTCCGTCCACCGCCCGTGTCTCTTAACTGTAGATTCAAGAGTTGATTGAAGTCCCATCCTAAGTTGTACTAGGAGGTACTCCTTCGTTGTAACTTCACCAAGATCCATCCTTCCGGAGAGGTTTCGTTCTTCCTATGGTGTACGTTGTTAGTGATCTCGAAGTGAAGCCGATGAAGATCTTCATGATGCCTTGATCAACCTCTTCAAGAAAGGAGCCACCTAAAGCGAGAAGGTCGTGCGGTACCGTTGTAACCTGTTTCCCTCTTCCCTACTCTAAGAATCTCGGGGCGAGATTCCTGTAAGGAGGGTAGAATTGTAACAGCCCAAACTTGAGAACCCCAAAATTTGTGAACCAAATTTTCACTTTTTCTTTTCATTGCATCATGGCATCCAATATTAAATGGCTAAACACATAAAACACTTGGTTTGGCACCACCTTAAAACGAATGCCAAACTTGTTTTAACAACTTCCACAACAATGTGAGGCACTTAAACTTGCAAAACAAAATACCTTGACTCCTTATATTTGTCGAGGAAGTTCTAAGTGCTCAAATTAATATTTTGACTTGATTCAAAGTTCTAAAAGATTATTACTTTGGAAATTCTCAAAAATGCCTTTTGCTTTGCTTTCAAGTTTTGAAGTAATTGTTGACCACCATTTTCTCACTTTTGGTTTTATGTGTGTCAACAATGTTCAAGACTTCAAAATATACTTTTCTCAAGGAGAAATAAATGGCTAAGTATTCTAAATTTTGAAAATACCAAAAATGCCTTATCCGAACTCTCCAAACAAAAGTTATCCAAAACTTGTTATTTTGTTTTGCCAATTTTTGTAGTGCTTCTACTTGTTGGTAGGAGGCTACTGGTTTTATCTCAGATTTTAATAAAATGTTTAAGTGCCCTATTAAAATCAAATACAGCTGCTGGAATTAATTCCAGAACAGGAAAGGACTCGTTCGTGATGTTTTTAAAAGTTTCAGGGGCTTGTTTGCAAAACCTCCGTTCTTCCTCTGTAGCGACCGAGCACTGCCGCTCGCGCCGCACCTGCTCCACGCCGCGCCGGGCCCCCTTCCTCCTCTGCCTGCACTGCACGGGAACAAGGTCCCCGAGACCACGTTGCTCCCATTCCCACTTGCCCCGCTCCCCTTTTCCTCTCCTTCCCGAGCTCCCGTGAACCGCCATGGCCGCCGCCCACGCAGAGCTCGTCGCCGCTGCTTGAGCCGCCCCCGAGCAAATCGAAGCACCCCATCAACTCCGCCGCGTCGCCAGCTCCTTCCCCGCCAGAAGAATCGAACCGGGACGCTCAGAATCGGCCCCGCCATCCCCGTTCTCCTCGCTGCCGACCGAAACTCCGCCGGACGATTTCCTCGTCGTAGCCGCTGATTGAAGCTTCCCCGAGCCAAGCCGAGCAGCGCCAAAGCTCCGCCGTCGCGCCTGCGTCCTCTACACCGAAGCAATCGACCCGGGGCACTGGAAATCGGCCGCGCCGTCGCCGTCTTCCCCGCGGCCGTCCGCGGCTCCGCCGCCGGAATCCGTCCCCGTCGACCTCCCTCCGGCCACGCCGTCGCCTGGCACGAGATCGTGGTGAGCTTCCCTTGGCCGTGCTGCCCCTTCCCTCTCCCCTCGATCCCACCTCGCTGTGGCCGCACGCCACCGTCGCCAGCGTGCGTCGCTCTTCTTTCCCTCGCTCGCCCGGTCGTGGAGACGGTTCCGACCGGCCTAAAGGCCGTTCTGCTCGGGCTGTTAACCGGCCTTGGGCCCGGCCTTAACCGGGCTGAGAGCCGGTGGGCTCTGCCACTTGCCCGGTCACCCACCCGGCCCAACCGGCCTCCCAGCCGGAGGCCACAGTTAGCAGGCCGGCCTGGAAACCGGCCCAGCCGGGCTGGAGGCCGGCTGGACTGTTTTTTTTCTGCTGCTGTGTTTTTCTTTTTCTCTCTAGTAACACATGTCCCCGCTCCCCCTCTCGCGTTTAGGGACATCGATTGTCGATGTTTCTTCCACTTCATCACTCCTTTTTGACTCGAGTAACTATAATTATTGTCGTTGGAATTAAAATAATCCAAGGCAATTAATTAAAAAGAGAAATAATAAAAATAATAACTTTTTATCCGGATATCAGAAAATTGTGTTCCTTATACCAAGATGTTCAGAAAAATGTGAGTGACCCAGAATCATCCTCATCATGCATAATTGCTCACAATTACAATCTTGCACTTCTAGGAGTACAACATCACTAAGTAAATGTGGGGTACCTCTCTTCCGAGTAAAGTAGGTATCGCCGTACCCCATTTAAAATGGCTAGATAGCTTATGTTAATCTCGGTGCATTAAAATTGCCATGCCATCATGTGATTGTGCATTGCATTGTACCCATGTGT
This sequence comes from Poa pratensis, assembly GCA_947311845.1. Classification (NCBI taxonomy): domain Eukaryota; kingdom Viridiplantae; phylum Streptophyta; class Magnoliopsida; order Poales; family Poaceae; genus Poa; species Poa pratensis. The sequence goes on from CAMZMU010000054.1 coordinate 48,987,787, forward strand.
GGTGATTGATTGTTCTCCTGTTGTGCTCCGCTAGATCCAGCAGCCGGGGTTACTCCACAATACCCCGAGGATCCGTACTACCCGTATCCCGAACAAGGCAAGCGTAATCCCCCCTCTGAGCAGATCTTATCCTATTTTCCGCAATTATTTTCTCCACTATAATATTGCATTCGGTTCCAAATGTCTTTTGCTTGGACTAGAGTATCCTACTAGTTGCATTAGAAATCTATTGCCATTTACCTGTATCCTTCCTAATATCCATAGGATTGAAGTGTTGGCCACAGATAAGTATATTTGCTATGTATATGCTTAGCCATGCTTAGTTTAAAGGCTTGCAGGTCCGGTGGATGTTTCAATGGTTGGAACAGGTATGGAATAACCGGATGTGATGGAAAGTGATGGTGGTGGTTAATAAATTGCTTAAAGGTGGGGATGAGAGGCCACATGGGATGTGGTGGGTTGTCTCGTTCTCGCCGCCTAGGTGCGAGTTCTTTACCTCTTGAACCAAGACGAGCGTACTACCATGCGTGGGCTATATGGAACCCCCATCGACCAACTAACTTGAGCGGGACTAGCCAGGGTCCTCTAGTTCGATTTTCCATTTGCGCGTGCGTTGATGGTGGTGTGAACTGGGATGAGGATGGTTGTGTTAGGAAAATGAGTGGCCACGGGACAGCGGGTTGGAGGAGTTACCACAACTGTCCTGTCCTCACTGATGATCCTGGGTTAGTCCTTAACAAGGTAAAGGTTGTAGCCGTTTCACACTCAGCCGGCTTTCCCCGGAAGAGAGCTAAGCGTAGGCAATGAGTCTGGCGGTACGCGTGGATAAGGAGCTGGGAGGTCCCTCGTGGAACCTGGCGACTTTCACATTGTACACCCCTGCAGGGATAAATCTTTTCGAAAAGCCGTGTCCGCGGTTATGGACGACTTGGGAAGTGAAGGTAGGATCATAGAATAACTTTAACGGAATGATTAAAAACTGGGTACTAGAGGTACCACTCAAGAATGTTAAGGTGAGCTTTCTCGAGGGTGATTCGGGGAGGTGCCTTTGATGAACAGGTACAATGATGTTGATGATGGTTGTTGTTGAGAAAGTGATCTCAAGAGAAAAGTGTTACTTCTTACCTCTTTTTAAAATGTTCTGATTAGTCGATGCCATGGAGTTGTGTTTTATAAATAAAATCAGCTTTATGTAAAACAGCCATAAAACCTTTGAAAGCCAATCATGGAGCATATATTAGCTCTTAATCTTGCGAGTTCGTCGAACTCAACGTCGTTTGCTTGTTTTCAGGAGAGGACTTCACCGACCTCGAAGGTGGGTTCTTTGTGGACGTCGACGAGTAGTCTGGGGTTCCCAGGTGGCAGCTTGGGACATCCCGGAACAGCTGGCGCTGGAATGTTTATTTGCAGGCCTCTTAGGCCATAATTTGGTTCTTGTTGTTTAGAACAACGCCCTTCGCTTCCGCTTGATGAAATGTTGGGTCGGTGACCCTGTTTGTAACTTTTGCTATCTTTCTCTATTATAAGAGTTGAACTATATGTTTTGTGTCGTAGAGTCTGTGATGTGCCAGTTGTTCCACAAGTCTTGATCTCTCTATTATGCTTTGATAGTGTGTTTGCTGGTATCGGATAACCGGAGACACAGTATCACTGTATAGCAGTCAGGTCGGGGCGCCACAGGTCCTCGACCTTCCTCGCGCGCCGGCGGGCCGCCATGCCCCCGTCCTCGACCTTCCACGCGCGCCGACGGGTCTCCATGCCGCCCTCACCCACCTTCTGCACGTGGCGGCGACCCTCCTCCGAGAGGCCAAGCCCCACTCACCGCCGCCTTCCTGTACGGGGCCGTCCCGCCCGCCCATCCCCTGCATCGCGCCGGAGCCCCCCATCCCCTGCATCGCGCGCGCTGATCCGTGGCTTCTATGCAGCTGCATCGCGCGATCCCGGCGGTGAAGCCTGCCTCCACCCCGCATTTCCCGTCTCCGACGACCACGGAAACCAGTTCTCCACGCCGGTATGCCGCCCTGGATGTATCCCTGCTCGCCCACGCCCCCACCCACGCCGCCCCGCGCGCTTCCCCTGCCTGGCCGCCGCCGCGCGCCTCCACGGCATGGCGCCGCCTCGCGCGCCTCCCCGACCAATACTCGCCATCCTCCCATGTCCGCCGCCGACTGGGATGTCCTCCGTGCCATGGCTGTGCACCATGCGCCGGCTTGAACTCCCGTGTTCGCCGGCGTGGACCTTCGGTTGCGCCACTTTGAACCTCCCAGAAATTGGTTCGTTGAACACGACGGGATGAACCGGCCTGGTACCCGACGCCGGCCGCAGAGTTGTTCCCTCACCACCAACTCCGTGGAGGTGGACCTGGACGCGCTCGGCCTTCCCATTCCACTGTGTCATCGCGAAGGTTCACGACAAAAAAATATACACTAGCAACCTCGCCCTGCATCTCGCGCCGGCGTTCCTCTGCTCTACCAGCGCCGGCACGGCCCACTCCTCCTCCCGCCGGCACGGCCTCTCATCCTCTCACCGGCGTGGCCCTCTCCTCCTCCCTTGCGTGTGCTGGGTTGGCCCCGTGGCCACGGGAATTTCAGATGCGTGGTCCTGGTTCCTGCATCTTGACCCACCTCCGGATTGGGGGTCCTCGTCAAGGCGGACGTCAGCGAGCTCTCGTCGTCCACCGCGTGCCACCCATGGATGGGTGTTCACAAAGAACTACCAGGGAGGTCCACTCGTCGCTGCCGACGGAGTCCATGGGTGCAGCCGCGGGAGTCCACTACAGATGCACTGCCGCTGGCATCCCATGGTGCAGCGCTGCCGCCTCCTAGGATTCCCGCGCCGCCGGCCAGATAGGGGGCACCGCATTGGCTGCCTCCAAATTTCCCCAAATCGAGCTCCAGCCAGTGCCTATACGATAGCTCCTGCCATCCCACTCCTAGGTGAACCCACGGCCCCATGTGCTCCTTCCGCCAGATGAGCCGAGTGCGCCGGTGACACAACATCTCCGGTCTGTCCCGCGGCTCTCCGCCAGCTGCACTCTTCAAGGAGAAGATGAACAGGATGCTGACGCCATCATCTGTGTAGCTACGCGAACTCCATAGGCCGAGCAGGTAAGCTGCGGATGTTTCTGAATCCCTACTAGTGTTGTACGAGTGATGTGCTTCTGAAATCTGAACTACTGCAGGCCATATGCAGTGCACTCCGAGCGTCCCTGGAAGTGCAAAATCACATATTCAGATGTACGCATGGCTATGATGGAAATAATTAGTGAAGATTTTTGCGACAGTTGGGTCGAGGTAGAGTTCAGGTAATGAAAATTGTGAGGCTCAGAAGGGCAAACGAAGTCGACATGAACATCAAAGTTCAGAGTTAAAAGAAATGGATCTACGGTTGTGAAAAAGAGAATATCTTCTTTTGTTTATTCATCTTGTCTCTTGTCTTAAGAAAATGATTACGCATGCAACCATTCGATGAGTGTGTTTATTCTGCACCGTTGTAAAAAAGACAATATCAACAGGCGTTCGTATATTCACAGGGGCAATTCACTTTCCATTTTTCGGCAGTTTGTTTAGTTGTCTAATAGTTGCGGACTTTCAATAAAAAATGTACTAGACGAGGCTGCATTTGCTGCGTTTCTGTAATTTTTTTGCAGTTCAGTTTACCTACGTGAATAAGTTCACTGGCTCATTGCTAAACTGAAATTCCATCGGCCGGTGTAGATGTCGATGCTCACCTGGAAGTTTTCCGTCTGAGCTATTGAATTGTTCCGTTTAAACTGCTATTTTTCCCAAAATATTTTCAGCAAAATATTACTCGCGGATGTGTCAAAATATGTCCAGCGAGTGTCTCCATATAATCACAACACCTTTTATCTAGGAATAATTAGTGTATTTGTAGAATGTTGGGTGTTCGAGCTATCTTCAGTATTACAGTGTCATGATTTTAAAAATTGACACTAACTAATGTTTTGATTTTATTACTTCTAAGAGGTTCACTTTGACCGTGTCCGGAGTTCACCTTAAAGGTATCAGAAGATCACCTGAATTGCGTCGGAAGTTTACATTTCTATTGGGAGTTCCCTGAACCAGACGAATGTTTGCTTTGCATAGTGGAGGAGTCCACTTTAAAAAAATGTTGAAAGTTCTCCTCTGCCATGTCGGATAATTACCATTTTTCTCGGAAGTTCAGCTTTCAAAAAAATCACTTTGTACCGAACAGAAGTTCACCTCGGATGTGTCGGCAGTTCATATGAAAATGCATTGTACGTTACATCTTTGTTGGGAGTTCGATTTGAACAAATCGGAAGTTAACTTTAAACGTGTCGGAAGTTCAGCTCGAATACGCTGCAAGTTTACCTTTATGTCGGTGAAAAAAATTCAAATCCAGAGATTGGAAAAAAGGTTAGAAATTTTTTCTCGTGAAGTTCACAATTTATAGAAGTTTACTCTCATAAAATTGCAAGTTCAAAGTATACAATCTCGAAATCTAGTCCGAATAACAACATGAAAACAGGGAAAAATCTAAAAGTACAGCAGTTCGTATATTTAAAACTGCTTTTAAACCATATATAATTTTTAAAAATGATCCACACAGTAGGATGCGCAATTTTCATACCTTTCCAACGGTATATCATTTGCATCGTTTGGACAAACGGTTTAAAAACTACAACAAAAATAGTGCAGGTTACGGAATAAAAATTTCGCGATCGGAAGTTCACTATCGCACACCCGGAAGTTTACCAACGTGTAACAGGAAGTTCGGATGCTCGTTTTTTCTGGGCGGAAATCCTACGCATAGAAATCATTGATATGATTTCTGTTTGTCCAAATCGATAACCGCTACGTGCAATTGGCAATGATATGAGTATAATTTGACTCTCCCATGTTGATTCGTCCATTCCGAACTTTATAAACGTGCCAATTTTAAATCTATTCCAATGTCATCTTGTTACTCCGTTTTTCGTATTTTCGAAATTAATCAAAAACTGTAAGGAATTTCAAAAACATTTCTATATGAAAAGTTGCGTCTAGTCGATATCTTTCCAACGCCGTATCATTTGTTACATTTGGATAAGCGGTTTGAAATTAATTGACAAAACAGTATCCGCTGGACCTAAAAATCTAAAAAAACAAAATTTTCTATTTTTAAATATGCTCTTAAACCGTAGAGAATTTGGAAAAATGTCTAGAGATATCGAAGACTCGCATTTTCCATAGCTTTCCAACGGCGTATCGTTTGCATCAATCCGACGAGCGGTTTGAAAATGGCGGCCAAAAAACAGTACAAAACGGAGAAAATTCCCAAAAACTGCACTCAGTATTTCTAAAATTGTTTTACAACCGTAAGGAATTTGGAAAACCCGTCTTGACGAAAAAGATTCGCATTTTCCATAGCTTTCCAACGGCGTATCATTTGCATCAATCCGACGAGCGGTTTAAAAATGGCGGCCAAAAACAGTACAAAAACGGAGAAATTCGCGAAAACTGTGTGTAGTATTTCTAAAATTGTTTTAAAATTGTAAAGAATTTGAAAAACCTGTCAAGACGAATAAGGTGCGCAATTTTAGTACCTTTCCAACGGTATATCGCATGCGTCGTTCCAATAATCGGTTGAAAAATTGCGCTAGAAATACTATAAAATCTGTGTGGTCCGTCCGGAAGTTAACATAGTATAAAAACGGAAGTTCAGAAAAGGTGTTCTGAATAGTTATTCAGAAACTGGTTCTTGAATAGCTGGAATATATATATATATATATATATAGGAAGCTCAGATGGGGCACCTAGGAGCATGGGCACCAGGATGGAATACGAACAGTTTTAGGTATGTAGACATATACATATATCTTGGGTATGTATACCTTAGGTATGTAGGAGGTACATATGATTTGGGTATGCACATTATGGGGTATGCATACCTAATAATGTGCACATACCTAAGTTATTTATATATATACCTGATCTGTACACGTACAATTGAACACACATATCCAAGGTATATATAACATGTAGATACCTCGAATACACATACCCAAGGTATGTGTACCTCCTATATACACATACCCAAGGTATGTGTACCTCCTATATATATATATATATATATATATATATATATAGGTAAATTAACAGATGCTCCCTAAGTTATTTATATATATACCTGATCTGTACGCGTACAATTGAACACACATACCCGAGCTATATTTAACATGTAGATACCTCGAATACACATACCCAAGGGTATGTGTACCTCCTATATACCCAACATGTGCATACCCGAGTTATAAGTGTCATCTCCTGGTGCCCGGGCACCTAGATAGAATACGGTACATTTTGGGTATGTAGATGACACTTATAACTCGGGTATGCACATGTTGGGTATATAGGAGGTACACATACCCTTGGGTATGTGTATTCGAGGTATCTACATGTTATATATAGCTCGGGTATGTGTCTTCAATTGTACGCGTACATATCAGGTATATATATAAATAACTTAGGGAGCATCTGTTAATTTACCTATATAAGTGCTCTAAGCAGATCGGACGGTAAACATATTATTTTTATTTGGTCCAATGCCAGTACAACAATAGAACGTACCTATCCAATGGAACTAGGCAACTTGGCGCGGCAACACGCCGCGTCCTCAGCGTTAGTTCAGTTGTGTACATGGCTAGATCGATATTGACATAATTTTTTGGAAGTTGTGTCGGAGAATTACTGTCAAAGAAAAGATTCACAATTGAGAACTGACGACGACTAAAAAAATAATGCCGTACACATAGGCTAACTACTCCTGAAAATTATGGCCGGAAAGGTGTGTCAAAAAATTATCGCCGAGTAGTTAAAAGGAAAGAACGTAAAAAAATACAGTCTAGATAACTTCTTGTTTGAGAGGTAGACGTAGTTAACTACGGTCAGGAAATTTTAGCCGAAAAGTTGCGCCAAAAATAATGGTTGAAGAGTCTAAAAAGATGAACAAAAAAAACAGGAAAAAAATAACACTGTAGCATGGGACACGTGGCGGGCTGATCGGACAAAAATAGCAATCTTAAAACATACCGTGGAACATGTAGGCTAGCTACCTTCCGAAAATAATGGTCGGAAAGATGTGTCAAAAAATTATCGTCGGGTAGTTAAAAAGAAAGAACGTAAAAAAATACCGTCTATATAACTTCTTGTTTGAGAGTTAGACGTAGTTAATTACGGTAGGAAAATTTTAACCGAAAAATTGCGTAAAAAATTATCGTCAAAGAGTCTAAAAAGAGAAACAAAAAACCCTAAAAAAAATATAGAAATACTATTCATGTACTGTTTATTTGTAGTACTGTACTGTTCTGTCCATGGTACTGTTTGTTAAAGCTGACGTGTCTCGTTCCGATTGGCTAAAATTCGCGAATGAACAGTGCACGGTGACGTGGTTGCCTGAGAGGCCCCAAATCCTTCGGCCCTTAATATATGTACTAGGCAAGTCGGCGCGGCGACACACCGTGCCCGTGGCGTTAACTCATCGATCACTGTTCGTGTACCGTTGGAAAATACCGATAAAAATTACTGTCGAAGAATTCGCGGAATAATTATTCTGGAACAATTACCATCGGAAAATTACGGTTAATGCCGAAGAGCTACGCCAAACAATTACCGCCAAAGCGCGCCGATGAAGGATCACTGTTCAATTATCAGTGCCGAGATTAAAGATCCGTCGCAAGAAGTTACCGTCAAGGAAGTCGAGAAATCGACAACGAATTCACCGGGGGATATACGGGTTGAAAAATGTGGCAGGAAATTAAGGACGGGAAGTTATATCGGGTAGTTAAAGATTTGCATCGAAAAATTACTGGAGAGAGAAAGAAAAAAAAGGTTCATGTACCGTTGGAAAATACTGACGAAAAAATACCTTCGAAAAATTCGTGGAATAATTATTCTGGAACAATTACTGTCGGAAAATTACTGTTGAGGCCGAAGAGTTACGCTGAACAATTACCGTCAAAGCGCGTCGATGGAGGTTCACTTTCGAATTATAACTGCCAATGCTAAAATCCGCGGCAAGAAATTACCATGGAGGAAGTCGAAAATTGATGTCGAAATTACTGTAGGGAAATACGGCTGGAAAAATATGGCGGGAAATTAAGGACATGAAGTTATCTCGGGAGAGCTAATATACACTGTTCATGGCACTATTACCGGTACTGTTACCGATACCGTTGTTGTATTTTACTGTACTGTTACCATGTCGAAGTGTTCACTGTTCATGGCAATGTTACTGGTCCTGTTACTGACAATGTTTCTGTACTGTTGCTGTACACTGTTATTGTACTTTCGCTATATACTGTTGCTACTGTTGCTGTATACTATTCACTGAAGCAGACGTGGCGCGTTTCGATTGGAAGAAAATCATGCATGAGCAGTGTTTCGCGCGCTGGAGCGCGGAGAGGCCGCGAACTCTTCACGCCTTAATCTATGTACTAGGCAATTTTGCGCGGCGTGTGGGGAATAGAATGTGAAATGCGCTATATATTTTATTGAATGGACAAATTTGCATAAGAAACATTATCAATCCATCTATGCAATCTAGGATTAGAATAAAAAATCCAATGTCTATAACAAAAAATAAATAGGGAGCAAATAAGGGGGGTTACTATACCAGGGCATATGCAATAATCATGTTACATATGCAAAAAATACTCCAGAATTTCTTATGAGCGAGACATATTGAATCTAAGACATTCTCCAGAATATATGCCAAAGAGAAATAAAAGCATGACTTGGCAATAATATCTAACTAAATGTGAGCTCCCTTGACGAAGTCTACTGTCCAGTACAAAACCATGTAAACACCTACTCAATCATTAATATTACGTTGCAAGTGTTTTGGGAAGTCTATAAACTAAATGAATGAGAGTCCCAACAGTAAAAAAAAAACAGCAAAAGCAAATGCAAGTAACAAAAAAATCATGAACCAAGAGGAAAAAGCAAGCAGTTGAACAAATTAGGAGAATAATTAGGCATGCCATGTTCTGTAATGTAAGAAAATTGGCTTAATAGCAAATTCAGAGTTCAACGATACTACAAACATGAAGAGTCATTGCCTTTTAAACATAAATGAGATACCCACAGGCCCCTTGTGGCTTTGTTGCAGTTTCTGACTTATTTATTTCAGCTGATCCTAAGAAGTCATAACCCTACTCAGCAAGTTGTCCGAAGAAGTTATTGGGAACTCGAGGACGACCTTGACATAGATAACCTGTAGGACAAAACAAACGGTCCAAATTATAGCATCATGTGTATGCTTAATTGACCATCTAAGTGTGTATGCTTATCTGACCATCTAAGCCGAACTTGATAAAAGAAGCTCTCACAAACAAAAGAGATAGTGAAACAATGCAAACGATGATCCATTTTATGGTACTTTACATGTGAACAAACTAATCGAAAAAAAATCGAAGAAGCTCTTGCAGACATAATTGGAGACATGTTCCATACACATTGTCATTGGATCCAAAAGCCCGCATAACCTCTAAAGTCGAAGGCATGAGATGATTTTAGTAAAATAGCATGTTAGTCATTACACCAACGATATTGCTCCGTTAGAAGATTGTCTTCAATGTCGTTGGGCAAAACAAACTATTACAATAGGAAGGGCAGATCAATCATGTTCTTATAAAATTAAATCTAGTGTTGCTTATTAGTGTTCCATGAATCTGAATGCCTACCAACATAATGTTAGTGTTGACTTCTTTCGTCTTATTGCAGGAAAGCAATACCAGCTATAGCATTTAGAAAACTTTAAATTTGTAAAAGGTACTGGAGCTGCATAAATTTGATTAGACACTAACTATAGAGAAAAGGCCTAGGGTTACGGTTATGTGTATAGTACACCTGATGTCCCAACATGAGAATTAATGCACTTTGTATAGAATAAATAGATGGGAAAACTATATACGAAGCACAAATGAAGAACCCATTAATAATAGCTCCATTGTTTGAGCTATTATTGGCAAAGGAAATAAATAGTTTGTTAACAAATCAACAGAAAGAAGCATACTGGTAACACCTCACCTGGTTGCCTTCTCACAGAACACATGTCGTGGAATTAATAAAGTATTATTGTATGAAGAAAAAAAGGGAGATCTTAACATACCACAACATATGTCTTGGTTCTGGATCAACACAACTTCGACACACAAACAACGAATCTAGAATTGTACTAATACATGAGTTAGCAACACATATTTATTCTTCTTTTCGTTTCAACGATCATTCTAAGTAAAATTGTTTGAAGTTGTGCAACAATGTTAAGTTTCATGTGAGATAATAACTTTGAAATATACCTTCTTACTGTGTTCGCATATTTCCTAACAATTGTTTTCATGATGCAAGTAATGGCCGTGTTGTCAGCCTTTTTATTAGCATGCACGCGGAGTACTTGCAGTGATGCCAACCGATGCTGAATTTGTGGATGTCATTCTAGCTTTACCATTGAATAACTAAATATGTCAAGAGTTTGAGAGGTATATACACAATGTGTCCACAAAAAAATCATTGCTCAAGAAGCATAAATGACCAAAATATCAGGAAGAACAACAATATACTTACATAAAGTTTGCAATTTTCCATATCTGGATCTTCCTTCCTTTCATGATGCTTTCACATATTAATCTGCTGCTAGCTGCTTTCACGAGATTATACCAGCTTACAGAACCCTCAAATGAGTGATTATCTATAAAAAAGTCAACTTTGAGCTTATGTTGAAGGAGTAAGATGTAGAAAGCAAACAAATAATATATGCACGCAGATAAAAATCTCAAAGAGTTGATTTTGGGGAAAATAAACTTACCCTATAATGATTTTATGGTTAGACGCAGGACGAGTGTGGGAACCCCGGACTAGTCGTCCGAAATACCCGATTATGCTTAACACAACGATCCCATGATCAGTCTGTCGTTGCACATAATCCGAACTGAATATCAAAGTTTACATCCATCCAATACCGAGTTTAAAGTCTTACAAACATGGCCATACTGGCCTAATTATACATAGGTGCCTTCAAGGGCCAATCTTCTTTATTCAGCGGAAGCTACGGTAGTAGAGCCAATCCATCCTAACAACTCCCGACAGGCAGCTGACTTATGAAGATCCTAGTTTGCATAGACGTCGCCAAACTCTTCTTCAACGTAGGGCTCCTGGAAGTCTGGCTAAGAAAATAGCCAGGGACGAAACCAATATGAGTACATTTGATTGTACTCGCAAACTACCCCAACTTGAGTGAGCACTAGTTTTAGTTTTATTTCTTAAAACTTTTATTTATTTAAAACATCTCTAAATTTTTACCGAAAAGGGGTAAGAAGAAGTTTATAACTCTCCTTTAAGAAATCATCATCTTAGTTACTTCTCCAAACTCCTCCTTCTTCCGACCATATCTCAATCATGGTCCATTTCACTCCACGACCTTGTACCAACTCATGGGTACAAGTATGCAACCTTTTCCACTTCATTTTCTTTTCAAAACTCAAAGTTTTATAAAATCTTGCACATGGCCTTAGGACAGCCTCCCAACTGTCCATATCCGAGGACTCGGCTATTCGAATAGTTTTACACTCTGCAGAGGTAGCACGCTTTTCCCACACCCATCCGGTCACTCATCGTGTCAGCCACGTCCCGCCATACCAGGGGTATGCGAAGTTGAGTTCCCGGCCATAGCCTGTCCTTTGCTCATGCTAGTATAGGATCCTGCCGCTACGACACTTTCCATCGACACTTAAATCTTCAGAAACTAAGTGTGAGGACTCGTAGTTCTGCCCGGCGAATTTTAATGGCCCTACAAATCCTCTATCTCCAATTCAATCATAACAGCCCTTAGGCGTCCTTCTCTTTAGAGGACCCGGGTCAGGGGGTAGGTCCTCAGACCATCCCCTCATGGAACGAGGTTATCCTCGTTATTGAGGCATCCAGTACTAACACGAGCAAATTATATGACTACGCCCTGCCCCATATGGGGGTAAATGTGGTCGCACAGGGTATTGGTTGGTCGTCATAGTACTAGGACACAATGTGCATTTTTTTTTTGTTTTTTTCAAAAACAACACCACCATTCTCCAACTTAATACCGACCTTTCGGCATTTCACCTTCATCCAAGTACTTTCAAAGGAGTTTTGAGAAACCTTGTTTTTCCCATCCTATAGTTTTAAGTAACTACCTTATACTTCTACATAGGGTGGCAAAATAGTTTTCATGTATTTTTCAAAAGGGTTTTTCCAAAATCATTGGTACTTTTGAACAACTCCTGAGATTAAAAATAGATGTATATAAATGCAAGCTCAGTGGAGTAGCTTGCCTTGCTCAACAAAGTGGTACTGGTCCTGATCTTCTGGTTCAACAAAACCTCCTTCCTCGATAAATCCGTCAACGGTATCGTCTAAACGTTAATCAAGCAAAACAAACCATCACTATACTAACTCAAGCATCATCACAGCATTACAATCACAAATGCTATAAATAGCCACTGCATACATCAAGCAACACAATGTGGTTTCAATTTAATCGAATTAACCTTTATTTAGTTATTTTCAAACTAAGGCAGAAACTAGTTGTACACCTTTTAATTCACCAATTAATCTAGGTTGGTCACAAAATTTCAAACTAAAATTCTATGGATAGCTACTGATGTGTAGAAGACAACCCAATTGGATTGAGGTCATTTGGAGTTATCAAACTCCCTACACATTTGTTTTAGCTCAGAAGGTTTTTAATCAAGTTTTAGCTACCAACCAAATTAGGTTGCTCCAAAAATTAAATCCTTTTAGGGATAACTAACCTTGGTTGTATGTGACCTAACAAAATTGGGTTTAGTTTAATTGGACCTACTATTAATTCACACTAATTGGTTTAGTGCAGAAGGGTTTACTGAAGTTCAACCAAAGGCTAAGGAGTTTACACTGCTCCATTAATTCTACCAAATTTGGGGAGCTAAAGGATCCTAATACAAAGCTACCAAAATTTGTTTCAAGTTATTTGGACTAATATAACTCCAGAAACAAATGGTTTGTGTTTTAAACCTTATGGAGCATTTTTATTAATACACTTTTATTATTTATTTAAATGAGATGAGACCACTTTGGTGAGTTAAAGAATTTTATAATCTTTTCAGAACATTTGAGTTTGATTTATTTGGATTCTTAAAACTCGAGATATTGAATTTATAAACTAGGTCCAGTACTGAAATTCCAGAGAAAAAGAATTAGGAAATTCCTCTCCTCTGGATAATGTTGATAATCCTGACATGTGGGGCCTACTAGTCGGTGACTCAGTGGATAATTCCCGCGTGTGGATAATGTTTAAACTTATGACAGGTGGGGCCAACCCTGTCAGCCTAACTGGAAATGAAACGGTATGTGGCCGTTGGATCTAGATCCAACGGCTCACAGAGCCCGCGATGATCAACACTTTACCCGCGACGGCGGTTCTCTCGATTCGCTCACCTGGGGGCTCGGGTGGTGGCGGAGATGACGGGGATCGACGGCGGAGGGAGTGGGGAAGCTCTGGGGTGAGTGGTGCGTGCTGGGACGGCTTCAATCGACGGCGGCGTGTTCGACTCCTCCTCCGCGGCCGTGCTTCAAGTCCGGCGAGTCCTCCGCGGCGCTTGTGCATGAAACACGGGCAAAACGCGGCGGGTGAGCTAGGGTGTAATGGTGAGGCGAGTGAGGGGCAGAGAGAAGGCAGGGGAAGAGAGGCACGACCTGGCCGTGATCGTCTTCTTCCTCGGCGAGGCAGCGCACTGCCGTGCGTGTGCACGGTGGCTGCGATGGGAAGCTCGCCCTCCTGGCGATGCTCTGGTGTGAGGGGCGTGAGAGGGAAGTGGTGGAGGTGTGTGGAGAAGAGGTGGTGCGGGGTGGGTTTTTATAGCGGGCGGAGGCGCTCGGCGCTCCACGGCGCGGTGGTGGAGTGAGGGAAAGAGAGGCGCTGGGTCCGGCTGGGGGTGCCAGAGGGGTTGCGGGGAGCTAGGGGATGCTGCAGAAGCGGTCGGGTGGTCGAGGGGGACAGGGGTGGCGCGCGAGCGTCGATGCCGTGCTCGGCCGGCCATGGCGAGCGGCGTGCTCCGGCGCGTGCGCTGGGGTCGGGTAGAGTGCGTGCGGTGCATAAGAGGGGCAGGGGTGCTCGCATACGACGCGGTGGAGGTGACGGAACCAGAGGAGTGAGGTGGGGCAGCGCGGAGGCGTGCGGTGCTCGTAGTTGACCTCGGCGTCGCCGCGTCGCTCGGCGTGCTCTGGCGCGGACAGAGCGCACGCCAGAGGGCTCTGCGGCGGTCGAGTCTCGTCGGGCAGGGGCGGAGAGAGTTGGGTGGTGTGGCGGGCACGGCGCGGCGTCGTCTCAGCGTTGCGTCTGCCCTCTCCACGAAATGACCCGTGCGGGAGCTCGCCAGGGACGGCAATGGCGTGGCGCCACCGGCTTGCCTCCTCTGGGGTCAACGAGCGTGTCACTTCTCCATCCTTCGAGTGAGTGAGGTGAGGTGAGTGAGTGGAAACGCTAATGGCTCGGGATTGCTCCGAATTGAGCTCGGATTTTGGATTGGATTTTCGGGTTAGGGAAGAACACGGTGGTGATCACCATGTGCTCGACCAAATTCCCGAACCAAGCCAAAATTTGAATTTCTAAATTTCTTTTCATAGTTTGTTTCCAAATATTTTCCAAGGTTAGTGGTACCACTGGATTATTTACTTTGGAAGTGTAGCTTGGTGATTTTGATGATTTCCAAAGTTAAAGAAACATTTTGAATTTTGAAAATAGAATTTAGAATACAATTTAAATTAGGGAGAGAGAGAAAAAGTTTTAAGGATGAAAAGAGAGGGGTCACATTCTCCCCACTGAATTTTTGGTTTTGGAAGAATTTTAGAATTCTCACTTGGAGATTTAATGTGACACTTGTCGCATTATTTTTATTGTTTTAGCACTTGTTTTATTTCTTTTCTTTTCTTCAAGTTTTTATTTAGAGCAAACAACAACTCAAGCAAGCATAAACAAACAAACACACATAAAATAACAAAAGTTTTTTTGTTGGCCCACAATTTTTGGCTAATAAAGCTGGGTTACAAATTTGGGATGTTACAGATCCTTCCCCCCTTAGGATAAATCTCGTCCCGAGATTGGCTAGGCTTAGGTGCTAAAGAGGTTGGGAAACTTCGCTTCTAAGATAGTCCTCACGTTCCCAAGTGGCTTCCTCTTCAGAGTGGTTAGTCCACTGGACTTTATAAAACTTGATCTTGTTCCTCCGGGTGAGACGAATATCTTCGTCGAGAATTTTGAATGGTCTCTCACGTAAGTCAGATCATGGTTCAGGTCGATGGAGTGGTGGTCAATGTTCTTGAAAACGTCGGGTTGGTCAGGAACTTCAAGACACTTCCGGAGCAGGGAAATGTGGAAGACATTATGAAATTCTGATAATTCTGGGGGCAACTCTAACTGATAGGCTACTTCTCCACGACGGGCAAGAATCTTGAAAGGTCCGATATATCTGGGTGCCAACTTTCCTTTGACATGGAAACGTTGCATCCCTTTGAGTGGCGTCACCCGAAGATAGACAAAATCTCCAGGCTGAAAGGTGACGTCACGACGCTTGGGATCGGCATAACTTTTCTGACGGGATTGGGCAGTTTTGAGACGTTCACGGATAAGTTGAACTTGCTCCTCGGCTTCACGGAGGGTATCTGGTCCAAACACTTTTCCTTCTCCGGTCTCGGACCAGTTCAAAGGTGTACGGCACTTCTTGCCGTAAAGTGCTTCAAATGGGGCCATTTGCAGACTGGACTGATAACTATTGTTATAGGAAAACTCTGCAAACGGAAGGCAATCTTCCCATTTAGAGCCATAGGCTAGGACACATGCACGAAGCATATCTTCCAGAATCTGGTTTACTCGCTCGGTCTGACCTCCGGTCTGAGGATGATAGGCTGTGCTGAATGATAAGTGGGTTCCGAGGGCTTCGTGAAGAGCTTTCCAGAACCGTGAGGTGAACTGCGTGCCTCTGTCAGATACAATCCTTTTAGGCACTCCGTGCAGGCTTACTATTCTGGAAATATACAAGTCTGCTAGCTGTGCTCCGGTGTGAGTGGTCTTGACGGGGATAAAATGGGCAACTTTGGTCAGCCGATCAACGATGACCCAGATTGAGTCATGGCCTCGGTTTGACCTAGGAAGTCCGGTAATAAAATCCATTCCAATTTCATCCCATTTCCACTCGGGGGTCTTAAGGGGTTGGAGCAATCCTGCAGGGCGCTGGTGCTCCGCTTTAACTCGCTGACAGATATCACACTTGGCCACGAAAGAACCAATCTCTCGCTTCATTCCATGCCACCAAAATCTCTCACGAAGATCTTGGTACATCTTGGTTCCACCAGGGTGGATCGAGTATGGGGTATCGTGGGCTTCCTTTAGGATCAGACCCTTGAGTTCCTTATCATCGGGCACACATAGGCGTCCTTTGAATCTCAGAACTCCTTCAGCATCTATGGCAAAACCAGGTGCTTTGTCAAGGGGTATCTTCTTTTTAATCCCTCGATACTCTCATGACCCTTCTGGGCCTCCTTGATTTGATCCATCAGGGTTGGGGCTAACTCTAGGTTGGCAAGATATCCATGGCTAACCAGCTCAAGTCCAAAATCTTCCATCTCCTCAAACAAGGCTGGTTGCTCTGCTTGGATTAGGGCATTCAGGGTGCAGGGCTTTCGGCTTAGGCATCGGCTACACATTGGCTTTTCCGGGATGGTAATGAATTCCGACATCATAGTCCTTGATCAATTCCATCCACCTTCTCTGCCTCAGATTCAACTCCTTCTGAGTGAAAATGTACTTCAAGCTTTTGTGATCTGTATAGACCTCACAGCGATGACCCACCAGATAGGGTCGCCATGTTTTCAAAGCAAAAACCACAGCTGCTAACTCCAGGTCATGGGTTGGGTAATTCTCCTCATGCGGTCGCAACTGTCGAGACAGGTACGACACAACTTTTCCTTCTTGCATCAGAACGCAACCAAGTCCGAGACGTGAAGCATCACAATACACGTCGAAACTCTTGGTGACGTCCGGCATGATTAGGATTGGGGCTGAAGTTAGTCTCTTTTTCAG
This sequence comes from Poa pratensis, assembly GCA_947311845.1. Taxonomy (NCBI): domain Eukaryota; kingdom Viridiplantae; phylum Streptophyta; class Magnoliopsida; order Poales; family Poaceae; genus Poa; species Poa pratensis. The sequence continues at coordinate 49,004,896 of CAMZMU010000054.1, forward strand.
TTCTTGAAAACTATCTTCACACTTCTGGGTCCATTCAAACTTCTTATCCTTCTTCAACAACTGGGTCATGGGTTTGGCTATACTGGAGAATCCTTCAACGAACTTGCGGTAATAACCTGCTAGTCCGAGAAAACTTCGGATTTCAGTCACGCTAGTGGGTGATTTCCAGTCTAGAATGGCTTTGATTTTCTCGGGGTCAACAGAGATTCCTCCTGCAGACACCACGTGTCCAAGGAATGCAACTTCACTTAGCCAAATTCACACTTGCTAAGTTTGGCATACAGTTGGTGTTCTCTGAGGGTCTCCAAAACTAGACGCAGATGTTCAGCATGCTCTTCTTCGGTCTTGGAATAGATGAGATATCGTCAATGAAGACAACCACGAACTTGTCGAGGTACTCCATGAAGATCTTATTCATGAGATTCATGAAATAAGCAGGGGCATTGGTCAAGCCAAAGGACATAACGGTGTATTCAAACAATCCGTATCGGGTGGTGAAGGCGGTCTTGGGAATGTCAGACTCTCGAATCTTCAACTGGTGATAACCTGTCCGAAGATCGATCTTAGAAAAGACTCGGGCTCCGTTCATCTGATCGAACAGATCCTCGATCTTGGGAAGGGGGTACTTGTTCTTGATGGTTACGTCATTGAGCTTACGATAATCCACACACAGGCGTGTGGTACCGTCTCTTTTGTCCACGAAGATGATGGGTGATCCCCAAGGTGAAGCGCTTGGGCGAATCAGACCTTTGCTGAGCAGATCAGCTAACTGCTTCTTCAATTCCACCAGTTCTTCTGGATTCATCCGGTAGGGTCTCTGGGATATAGGGGCTGTTCCAGGAATAAGTTCAATCACGAACTCAATATCCCGGTCTGGTGGCATACCAGGCAATTCCTCCGGGAAAACATCCTTGAATAGATGAACAACTCGGATCTCATCTAGAGCTGGTCGGGATATGCCTTCATGACATCTGGGTTGGGATTGGTTGGCTGGTGAGGCATACTCCACTTCAGTTCCCTGGTCTGTGGTGAGGGATACTGCTCTTCTAGCACAGTCTATACGACCATGATACTTTGCTAACCAATTCATACCCAGAATGACATCTATGCCTGGGTTCCTAGAATGATTAGGTTAACTGGAAATTTTCTCCTTCGATCTCTATGGGGGTATTGGGACAGAACCTCCGGGTTTCTAGGGTAGAGCCAGGGATTTGTATACTCATATGCTTGGGTAAGAACTCTTCTACCAAACCTCCTTTAGAGACAAACTCTTCGGTAATGAAGGAATGGGTAGCACCAGAATCAAACAGAACAGTTGCAGGTACTGAGTTGACAAGAAACGTACCCAGCACAACATCTGGCGCTTCCTGGGCTTCCTCAGCATCAATATGGTTCAGGCGGCCTCTTGCAACAGCGGCATTGCCACGGGGTGCAGCATTCTTGCCATTTCCATTTCCATTACGGCCTTGTCCAGAGTTGGGTGCTGGTGCATTGGGGCGCTGAACATTCCTCTTGGGATTGGGGCAGTCTCGGGAGTAGTGACCCTTGTTGCCGCATTCAAAGCAGACAACGCTGGCAGTAGGGGTAAAAGTTGGTGTTTCCTCCGGGACGATTGTTGCCATTGGGGCGGTAGTTGTTGTTGTGTTTGGGCGGGGGACATTGTTGTTGTTGTTGGGACGGTTGGGATAGTTGGGACGTGGAGCTGGGGGTGGTCGATAAACTGGCTTGGGTGCTGGCTGGAAGGTGCGAGGTTTCTGGCTGCTGGAACCTTCCTGAATATCATCCTTCTCTTGCGGCCTTCAAACATGGATTTGCGCTTGGTCTCCAGCTGAATGGCCTTGTCCACTAGTGACTCCAGATCACGGAAGTCATGGACAACCAAGGCACATTGCATCTCATCATGGAGTCCGTTCAGAAAGCGCTCCATCTTCTTCTTCTCCGTGTCGGTATCTTCAGGAGCATACCGAGCAAGATCGGTAAACTCATCCAGATAACCGACCACATCTCTGCCTGCCTGCCTTAGCTTACGGAACTCGTCTTTCTTTCTCTCGAGAAGACCGCTAGAGATGAACTTCTTGCGGAATTTGTCCTTGAACTCCTCCCAGGTAATGACATGACCCGCTTGCTGGAGGGTCTTGGTAGTTTCCCACCAAGCTCTTGCAGGTCCAGCAAGGTAGTGGGTAGCATACAGGACCTTCTCATTCTCTCCTACCGAGGCAACTTCCAGGTCGTTCTCGATAGTGCGTAACCAGTCATCTGCTTCCAGGGGATGAAGTCCCTTGGAATAGGTAGGCGGTGTGGTCTTCTGGAAGTCACTCAGGGTAGAGCGCTGATTTCCACCCTCGTCGCCATTGCCATTGCCACCATTGTTGTTCTGGTTGGCGTGGGCAGCGGCAAGTTGCTGCAGGGCGGCGAGATGAGCTTGACGCTCCTCCCGGGCAGCTTGGCGATCCTCCATGATGATCGCGAGCAGTTGGGCAGGGGTTGGGTCCGGTGGTGGTGGTGGATTCGCGTGCTGGTTGTGGCGAGTGTTCGTCATCCTGGAATAGATACGATATAAGAGGCAAGGCAACAAGGCTTTGGCTAAGGAGATAACGATAAAGTCACAAAGGGAGTGGTTGATGAAACACTAGTCAAACAAGACTATCACATTTATTCAACACAATCATCACATCAAGGAGTTCACACATCAAGCTTACAACATCCTACTACACCTAATGCACATACTACATGGTTTCCATAGGAACCATCACATAAACTCTACTCGCATAGGGGGGGTCGACACAGTCCTAAGGTAGTGCTCTCATCACTCGACTACTGAGGTGGAACCTCAGGCTCGATGATCTCAACGTCTGAGTCGTAGGGTGGCTCCTCGGGATCCTCCTCCTCGAGAACTGGCTCAGACGGATCCCCCTCCTCGTCGACTATCTCCTCCTCGTCGTCTCCTCCTCGTAGTCCACTCCTCTAGGAAGTCCTCATCATCGCTGATGAAGGCACTGTTCTCCTTGCGGAGATCCTCGCCCTCCTCCTCCATCTCGTTCGCCTGCTGCTCCATCTCGTCTATCATCTCGTCCTGCTCCGCTACCTTCTTGCGGAGCTTGACGATAGTCCTCCTCTGACGGGCCAGCTTCAGGCGGAGATTGTCATTCTCCCACTTCAGCTGGGTCTCACGGACTCGGGCATCGTCGAGGGAGCTGCGCTGGAAGTGGACCTTGAGTCTAGCGTCGCGCAGGTTCTCCTGGGTGTCGTGAAGTAGAACCTCCATATCGGTGATGTACTCGCCGAAGAGAGTGTGCTGCGCGGTGTAGGTGGGGTTTCCCTCATCGTCACGTCTCCCGAAGTACTGGAAACGAGTGCCAACCAGCTCGTCCTTGTGCTCCTCACAAAGGCGGGCTAGCAGCCTCTGCATAACTCGGGCCAGACCATCAACCCAAGTAGAGTCCATCGTGGTGTAGACCAAGTCCCTGGAGCGGGAGGCTGAATCCTGCCTCGGACGGACGACTTGATGAGCCAGGCCAGGTTCCCATCACCGAGGGAATCGACCTGAGTTCCCTCAAATTCTGGAACAGGGCGTCCCAAATTTGGCTCAACTCGTACAAGTCCTGCTCGAACATCAGCAGGCCGTCCTTCCTAACTTGCACGAACTCGGTGACGTTGGGTGCCATCTACAGGTTTAAGCAAAGTTTTAAGTTAGTTAAGGGCCATGAGTACATAATGTAAACTTAATGGAGGGACAAGTGTGCAAAATTTTAAGGGTTCAAGAAAAGATGACTCTTAATGAGTGTAAGGTTTTTAAATAAATGGGAAGGTTGGGGAGATAAGAAATTTTCGAAAATACTTCACTCCTTTGTTTTAAAAATTAACTTATGTAACTCTAGCTAACGCCCATGTTAACTAAGGTCTCCTAAAGTCAGGATGGCTCTGATACCAGCTCTGTGGGACCCCGGACTAGTCGTCCGAAATACCCGATTATGCTTAACACAACGATCCCATGATCAGTCTGTCGTTGCACATAATCCGAACTGAATATCAAAGTTTACATCCATCCAATACCGAGTTTAAAGTCTTACAAACATGGCCATACTGGCCTAATTATACATAGGTGCCTTCAAGGGCCAATCTTCTTTATTCAGCGGAAGCTACGGTAGTAGAGCCAATCCATCTGTTTTTGCTGCGGTTGATGACCTGCCCTCTCTGTTCCACCTGCCTTTGTCTCAGCAAGCTTTCGTTGAATTGGACAATTTAAAAAATCTGCTGTTACAACATCCTTTGAGCCAGGAATCAGATGTGTGGTCGTTTTGCTGGGGTGATAAGTACACAGCGAACCAGTTTTATATTCAAGTGTTTAAACACTTGGCAGTTCCAATGTCCTATACTTGGATCTGGGAATCAAGATGCACAATGAACTACAAGGTCTTTGCTTGGCTTCTCTTGCGAGATAGACTAAATACGAAGGATATGTTGAAACGTAGGCATTGGAATGTGGCAGAGAATGATCACTGTGTGCTATGCCCTTTGAGAGCATATGAAGATAGACAACATCTGTTTTTCACATGTAACTTCAGTCAACGTGTGTGGAATTACTTGCAAATTCAGTGGACTGCTGGTGACAATATTCAGACAGTGCTTTCGTGTGCTAGAAGAAGCTTCGGCCATGTATTCTCAATGGAGGTGATCATAGTGGCATGCAGGCATATTTGGCTACAAAGAAATGGCAAAGTTTTTAGGCAGGAAAGACCTATGTTTGGCAGATGGAAGAGTGGTTTTGTTCATGACATGTCTTTGCTTAGACATCGTATGAAAGCGAAACATGTTCAGAGCTTTCAAGCATGGCTAGACGGACTACCTTAGTTTTTTGTACATAATAGTTCCCAGTTTTTCCTTCTTTATGTTTTGTTTTTTATTTGTACAGTTTGGTTTGATTGATTGAGAAAATGGAAAATGCTGTGGGGCGGTTGCCCTACAGTCGAGCTTCAAAAAAACTCCCGACAGGCAGCTGACTTATGAAGATCCTAGTTTGCATAGACGTCGCCAAACTCCTCTTCAACGTAGGGCTCCTGGAAGTCTGGCTAAGACAATAGCCAGGGACGAAACCAATATGAGTACATTTGATTGTACTCGCAAACTACCCCAACTTGAGTGAGCACTAGTTTTAGTTTTATTTCTTAAAACTTTTATTTATTTAAAACATCTCTAAATTTTTACCGAAAAGGGGTAAGAAGAAGTTTATAACTCTCCTTTAAGAAATCATCATCTTAGTTACTTCTCCAAACTCCTCCTTCTTCCGACCATATCTCAATCATGGTCCATTTCACTTCACGACCTTGTACCAACTCATGGGTACAAGTATGCAACCTTTTCCACTTCATTTTCTTTTCAAAACTCAAAGTTTTATAAAATCTTGCACATGGCCTTAGGACAGCCTCCCAACTGTCCATATCCAAGGACTCGGCTATTCGAATAGTTTTACACTCTGCAGAGGTAGCACGCTTTTCCCACACCCATCCGGTCACTCATCGTGTCAGCCACGTCCCGCCATACCAGGGGTATGCGAAGTTGAGTTCCCGGCCATAGCCTGTCCTTTGCTCATGCTAGTATAGGATCCTGCCGCTATGACACTTTCCATCGACACTTAAATCCTCAGAAACTAAGTGTGAGGACTCGTAGTTCTGCCCGGCGAATTTTAATGGCCCTACAAATCCTCTATCTCCAATTCAATCATAACAGCCCTTAGGCGTCCTTCTCTTTAGAGGACCCGGGTCAGGGGGTAGGTCCTCAGACCATCCCCTCATGGAACGAGGTTATCCTCGTTATTGAGGCATCCAGTACTAACACGAGCAAATTATATGACTACGCCCTGCCCCATATGGGGGTAAATGTGGTCGCACAGGGTATTGGTTGGTCGTCATAGTACTAGGACACAATGTGCATTTTTTTTTTCAAAAACAACACCACCACTCTCCAACTTAATACCGACCTTTCGGCATTTCACCTTCATCCAAGTACTTTCAAAGGAGTTTTGAGAAACCTTGTTTTTCCCATCCTATAGTTTTAAGTAACTACCTTATACTTCTACATAGGGTGGCAAAATAGTTTTCATGTATTTGTCAAAAGGGTTTTTCCAAAATCATTGGTACTTTTGAACAACTCCTGAGATTAAAAATAGATGTATATAAATGCAAGCTCAGTGCAGTAGCTTGCCTTGCTCAACAAAGTGGTACTGGTCCTGATCTTCTGGTTCAACAAAACCTCCTTCCTCGATAAATCCGTCAACGGTATCGTCTAAACGTTAATCAAGCAAAACAAACCATCACTATACTAACTCAAGCATCATCACAGCATTACAATCACAAATGCTATAAATAGCCACTGCATACATCAAGCAACACAATGTGGTTTCAATTTAATCGAATTAACCTTTATTTAGTTATTTTCAAACTAAGGCAGAAACTAGTTGTACACCTTTTAATTCACCAATTAATCTAGGTTGGTCACAAAATTTCAAACTAAAATTCTATGGATAGCTACTGATGTGTAGAAGACAACCCAATTGGATTGAGGTCATTTGGAGTTATCAAACTCCCTACACATTTGTTTTAGCTCAGAAGGTTTTTAATCAAGTTTTAGCTACCAACCAAATTAGGTTGCTCCAAAAATTAAATCCTTTTAGGGATAACTAACCTTGGTTGTATGTGACCTAACAAAATTGGGTTTAGTTTAATTGGACCTACTATTAATTCACACTAATTGGTTTAGTGCAGAAGGGTTTACTGAAGTTCAACCAAAGGCTAAGGAGTTTACACTGCTCCATTAATTCTACCAAAATTTGGGGAGCTAAAGGATCCTAATACAAAGCTACCAAAATTGGTTTCAAGTTATTTGGACTAATATAACTCCAGAAACAAATGGTTTGGTGTTTTAAACCTTATGGAGCATTTTTATTAATACACTTTTATTATTTATTTAAATGAGATGAGACCACTTTGGTGAGTTAAAGAATTTTATAATCTTTTCAGAACATTTGAGTTTGATTTATTTGGATTCTTAAAACTCGATATATTGAATTTATAAACTAGGTCCAGTACTGAAATTCCAGAGAAAAAGAATTAGGAAATTCCTCTCCTCTAGATAATGTTGATAATCCTGACATGTGGGGCCTACTAGTCGGTGACTCAGTGGATAATTCCCGCGTGTGGATAATGTTTAAACTTATGACAGGTGGGGCCAACCCTGTCAGCCTAACTGGAAATGAAACGGTATGTGGCCGTTGGATCTAGATCCAACGGCTCACAGAGCCCGCGATGATCAACACTTTACCCGCGGCGGCGCCGGAGCTCCGGCGACGGCGGTGCTTTCGATTCGCTCACCTGGGGGCTCGGGTTGTGGCGGAGATGACGGGGATCGACGGCGGAGGGAGTGGGGAAGCTCTGGGGTGAGTGGTGCGTGCTGGGACGGCTTCAATCGACGGCGGCGTGTTCGACTCCTCCTCCGCGGCCGTGCTTCAAGTCCGGCGAGTCCTCCGCGGCGCTGCTGTGCATGAAACACGGGCAAAACGCGGCGGGTGAGCTAGGGTGTAATGGTGAGGCGAGTGAGGGGCAGAGAGAAGGCAGGGGAAGAGAGGCACGACCTGGCCGTGATCGTCTTCTTCCTCGGCGAGGCAGCGCACTGCCGTGCGTGTGCACGGTGGCTGCGATGGGAAGCTCGCCCTCCTGGCGATGCTCTGGTGTGAGGGGCGTGAGAGGGAAGTGGTGGAGGTGTGTGGAGAAGAGGTGGTGCGGGGTGGGTTTTTATAGCGGGCGGAGGCGCTCGGCGCTCCACGGCGCGGTGGTGGAGTGAGGGAAAGAGAGGCGCTGGGTCCGGCTGGGGGTGCCAGAGGGGTTGCGGGGAGCTAGGGGATGCTGCAGAAGCGGTCGGGTGGTCGAGGGGGACAGGGGTGGCGCGCGAGCGTCGATGCCGTGCTCGGCCGGCCATGGCGAGCGGCGTGCTCCGGCGCGTGCGCTGGGGTCGGGTAGAGTGCGTGCGGTGCATAAGAGGGGCAGGGGTGCTCGCATACGACGCGGTGGAGGTGACGGAACGAGAGGAGTGAGGTGGGGCAGCGCGGAGGCGTGCGGTGCTCGTAGTTGACCTCGGCGTCGCCGCGTCGCTCGGCGTGCTCTGGCGCGGACAGAGCGCACGCCAGAGGGCTCTGCGGCGGTCGAGTCTCGTCGGGCAGGGGCGGAGAGAGTTGGGTGGTGTGGCGGGCACGGCGCGGCGTCGTCTCAGCGTTGCGTCTGCCCTCTCCACGAAATGACCCGTGCGGGAGCTCGCCAGGGACGGCAATGGCGTGGCGCCACCGGCTTGCCTCCTCTGGGGTCAACGAGCGTGTCACTTCTCCATCCTTCGAGTGAGTGAGGTGAGGTGAGTGAGTGGAAACGCTAATGGCTCGGGATTGCTCCGAATTGAGCTCGGATTTTGGATTGGATTTTCGGGTTAGGGAAGAACACGGTGGTGATCACCATGTGCTCGACCAAATTCCCGAACCAAGCCAAAATTTGAATTTCTAAATTTCTTTTCATAGTTTGTTTCCAAATATTTTCCAAGGTTAGTGGTACCACTGGATTATTTACTTTGGAAGTGTAGCTTGGTGATTTTGATGATTTCCAAAGTTAAAGAAACATTTTGAATTTTGAAAATAGAATTTAGAATACAATTTAAATTAGGGAGAGAGAGAGAAAAGTTTTAAGGATGAAAAGAGAGGGGTCACATTCTCCCCACTGAATTTTTGGTTTTGGAAGAATTTTAGAATTCTCACTTGGAGATTTAATGTGACACTTGTCGCATTATTTTTATTGTTTTAGCACTTGTTTTATTTCTTTTCTTTTCTTCAAGTTTTTATTTAGAGCAAACAACAACTCAAGCAAGCATAAACAAACAAACACACATAAAATAACAAAAGTTTTTTTGTTGGCCCACAATTTTTGGCTAATAAAGCTGGGTTACAAATTTGGGATGTTACAGATCCTTCCCCCCTTAGGATAAATCTCGTCCCGAGATTGGCTAGGCTTAGGTGCTAAAGAGGTTGGGAAACTTGCTTCTAAGATAGTCCTCACGTTCCCAAGTGGCTTCCTCTTCAGAGTGGTTAGTCCACTGGACTTTATAAAACTTGATCTTGTTCCTCCGGGTGAGACGAATATCTTCGTCGAGAATTTTGAATGGTCTCTCACGTAAGTCAGATCATGGTTCAGGTCGATGGAGTGGTGGTCAATGTTCTTGAAAACGTCGGGTTGGTCAGGAACTTCAAGACACTTCCGGAGCAGGGAAATGTGGAAGACATTATGAAATTCTGATAATTCTGGGGGCAACTCTAACTGATAGGCTACTTCTCCACGACGGGCAAGAATCTTGAAAGGTCCGATATATCTGGGTGCCAACTTTCCTTTGACATGGAAACGTTGCATCCCTTTGAGTGGCGTCACCCGAAGATAGACAAAATCTCCAGGCTGAAAGGTGACGTCACGACGCTTGGGATCGGCATAACTTTTCTGACGGGATTGGGCAGTTTTGAGACGTTCACGGATAAGTTGAACTTGCTCCTCGGCTTCACGGAGGGTATCTGGTCCAAACACTTTTCCTTCTCCGGTCTCGGACCAGTTCAAAGGTGTACGGCACTTCTTGCCGTAAAGTGCTTCAAATGGGGCCATTTGCAGACTGGACTGATAACTATTGTTATAGGAAAACTCTGCAAACGGAAGGCAATCTTCCCATTTAGAGCCATAGGCTAGGACACATGCACGAAGCATATCTTCCAGAATCTGGTTTACTCGCTCGGTCTGACCTCCGGTCTGAGGATGATAGGCTGTGCTGAATGATAAGTGGGTTCCGAGGGCTTCGTGAAGAGCTTTCCAGAACCGTGAGGTGAACTGCGTGCCTCTGTCAGATACAATCCTTTTAGGCACTCCGTGCAGGCTTACTATTCTGGAAATATACAAGTCTGCTAGCTGTGCTCCGGTGTGAGTGGTCTTGACGGGGATAAAATGGGCAACTTTGGTCAGCCGATCAACGATGACCCAGATTGAGTCATGGCCTCGGTTTGACCTAGGAAGTCCGGTAATAAAATCCATTCCAATTTCATCCCATTTCCACTCGGGGGTCTTAAGGGGTTGGAGCAATCCTGCAGGGCGCTGGTGCTCCGCTTTAACTCGCTGACAGATATCACACTTGGCCACGAAAGAACCAATCTCTCGCTTCATTCCGTGCCACCAAAATCTCTCACGAAGATCTTGGTACATCTTGGTTCCACCAGGGTGGATCGAGTATGGGGTATCGTGGGCTTCCTTTAGGATCAGACCCTTGAGTTCCTTATCATCGGGCACACATAGGCGTCCTTTGAATCTCAGAACTCCTTCAGCATCTATGGCAAAACCAGGTGCTTTGTCAAGGGGTATCTTCTTTTTAATCCCTCGATACTCTCATGACCCTTCTGGGCCTCCTTGATTTGATCCATCAGGGTTGGGGCTAACTCTAGGTTGGCAAGATATCCATGGCTAACCAGCTCAAGTCCAAAATCTTCCATCTCCTCAAACAAGGCTGGTTGCTCTGCTTGGATTAGGGCATTCAGGGTGCAGGGCTTTCGGCTTAGGCATCGGCTACCACATTGGCTTTTCCGGGATGGTAATGAATTCCGACATCATAGTCCTTGATCAATTCCATCCACCTTCTCTGCCTCAGATTCAACTCCTTCTGAGTGAAAATATACTTCAAGCTTTTGTGATCTGTATAGACCTCACAGCGATGACCCACCAGATAGGGTCGCCATGTTTTCAAAGCAAAAACCACAGCTGCTAACTCCAGGTCATGGGTTGGGTAATTCTCCTCATGCGGTCGCAACTGTCGAGACAGGTACGACACAACTTTTCCTTCTTGCATCAGAACGCAACCAAGTCCGAGACGTGAAGCATCACAATACACGTCGAAACTCTTGGTGACGTCCGGCATGATTAGGATTGGGGCTGAAGTTAGTCTCTTTTTCAGTTCTTGAAAACTATCTTCACACTTCTGGGTCCATTCAAACTTCTTATCCTTCTTCAACAACTGGGTCATGGGTTTGGCTATACTGGAGAATCCTTCAACGAACTTGCGGTAATAACCTGCTAGTCCGAGAAAACTTCGGATTTCAGTCACGCTAGTGGGTGATTTCCAGTCGAGAATGGCTTTGATTTTCTCGGGGTCAACAGAGATTCCTCCTGCAGACACCACGTGTCCAAGGAATGCAACTTCACTTAGCCAAATTCACACTTGCTAAGTTTGGCATACAGTTGGTGTTCTCTGAGGGTCTCCAAAACTAGACGAGATGTTCAGCATGCTCTTCTTCGGTCTTGGAATAGATGAGATATCGTCAATGAAGACAACCACGAACTTGTCGAGGTACTCCATGAAGATCTTATTCATGAGATTCATGAAATAAGCAGGGGCATTGGTCAAGCCAAAGGACATAACGGTGTATTCAAACAATCCGTATCGGGTGGTGAAGGCGGTCTTGGGAATGTCAGACTCTCGAATCTTCAACTGGTGATAACCTGTCCGAAGATCGATCTTAGAAAAGACTCGGGCTCCGTTCATCTGATCGAACAGATCCTCGATCTTGGGAAGGGGGTACTTGTTCTTGATGGTTACGTCATTGAGCTTACGATAATCCACACACAGGCGTGTGGTACCGTCTCTTTTGTCCACGAAGATGATGGGTGATCCCCAAGGTGAAGCGCTTGGGCGAATCAGACCTTGCTGAGCAGATCAGCTAACTGCTTCTTCAATTCCACCAGTTCTTCTGGATTCATCCGGTAGGGTCTCTGGGATATAGGGGCTGTTCCAGGAATAAGTTCAATCACGAACTCAATATCCCGGTCTGGTGGCATACCAGGCAATTCCTCCGGGAAAACATCCTTGAATAGATGAACAACTCGGATCTCATCTAGAGCTGGTCGGGATATGCCTTCATGACATCTGGGTTGGGATTGGTTGGCTGGTGAGGCATACTCCACTTCAGTTCCCTGGTCTGTGGTGAGGGATACTGCTCTTCTAGCACAGTCTATACGACCATGATACTTTGCTAACCAATTCATACCCAGAATGACATCTATGCCTCGGGTTCCTAGAATGATTAGTTAACTGGAAATTTTCTCCTTCGATCTCTATGGGGGTATTGGGACAGAACCTCCGGGTTTCTAGGGTAGAGCCAGGGATTTGTATACTCATATGCTTGGGTAAGAACTCTTCTACCAAACCTCCTTTAGAGACAAACTCTTCGGTAATGAAGGAATGGGTAGCACCAGAATCAAACAGAACAGTTGCAGGTACTGAGTTGACAAGAAACGTACCCAGCACAACATCTGGCGCTTCCTGGGCTTCCTCAGCATCAATATGGTTCAGGCGGCCTCTTGCAACAGCGGCATTGCCACGGGGTGCAGCATTCTTGCCATTTCCATTTCCATTACGGCCTTGTCCAGAGTTGGGTGCTGGTGCATTGGGGCGCTGAACATTCCTCTTGGGATTGGGGCAGTCTCGGGAGTAGTGACCCTTGTTGCCGCATTCAAAGCAGACAACGCTGGCAGTAGGTAAAATTGTTGGTGTTTCCTCCGGGATGATTGTTGCCATTGGGGCGGTAGTTGTTGTTGTATTTGGGCGGGGGACATTGTTGTTGTTGTTGGGACGGTTGGGATAGTTGGGACGTGGAGCTGGGGGTGGTCGATAAACTGGCTTGGGTGCTGGCTGGAAGGTGCGAGGTTTCTGGCTGCTGGAACCTTCCTGAATACTCATCCTTCTCTTGCGGCCTTCAAACATGGATTTGCGCTTGGTCTCCAGCTGAATGGCCTTGTCCACTAGTGACTCCAGATCACGGAAGTCATGGACAACCAAGGCACATTGCATCTCATCATGGAGTCCGTTCAGAAAGCGCTCCATCTTCTTCTTCTCCGTGTCGGTATCTTCAGGAGCATACCGAGCAAGATCGGTAAACTCATCCAGATAACCGACCACATCTCTGCCTGCCTGCCTTAGCTTACGGAACTCGTCTTTCTTTCTCTCGAGAAGACCGCTAGAGATGAACTTCTTGCGGAATTTGTCCTTGAACTCCTCCCAGGTAATGACATGACCCGCTTGCTGGAGGGTCTTGGTAGTTTCCCACCAAGCTCTTGCAGGTCCAGCAAGGTAGTGGGTAGCATACAGGACCTTCTCATTCTCTCCTACCGAGGCAACTTCCAGGTCGTTCTCGATAGTGCGTAACCAGTCATCTGCTTCCAGGGGATGAAGTCCCTTGGAATAGGTAGGCGGTGTGGTCTTCTGGAAGTCACTCAGGGTAGAGCGCTGATTTCCACCCTCGTCGCCATTGCCATTGCCACCATTGTTGTTCTGGTTGGCGTGGGCAGCGGCAAGTTGCTGCAGGGCGGCGAGATGAGCTTGACGCTCCTCCCGGGCAGCTTGGCGATCCTCCATGATGATCGCGAGCAGTTGGGCAGGGGTTGGGTCCGGTGGTGGTGGTGGATTCGCGTGCTGGTTGTGGCGAGTGTTCGTCATCCTGGAATAGATACGATATAAGAGGCAAGGCAACAAGGCTTTGGCTAAGGAGATAACGATAAAGTCACAAAGGGAGTGGTTGATGAAACACTAGTCAAACAAGACTATCACATTTATTCAACACAATCATCACATCAAGGAGTTCACACATCAAGCTTACAACATCCTACTACACCTAATGCACATACTACATGGTTTCCATAGGAACCATCACATAAACTCTACTCGCATAGGGGGGGTCGACACAGTCCTAAGGTAGTGCTCTCATCACTCGACTACTGAGGTGGAACCTCAGGCTCGACGATCTCAACGTCTGAGTCGTAGGGTGGCTCCTCGGGATCCTCCTCCTCGAGAACTGGCTCAGACGGATCCCCCTCCTCGTCGACTATCTCCTCCTCGTCGTCTCCTCCTCGTAGTCCATCTCCTCTAGGAAGTCCTCATCATCGCTGATGAAGGCACTGTTCTCCTTGCGGAGATCCTCGCCCTCCTCCTCCATCTCGTTCGCCTGCTGCTCCATCTCGTCTATCATCTCGTCCTGCTCCGCTACCTTCTTGCGGAGCTTGACGATAGTCCTCCTCTGACGGGCCAGCTTCAGGCGGAGATTGTCATTCTCCCACTTCAGCTGGGTCTCACGGACTCGGGCATCGTCGAGGGAGCTGCGCTGGAAGTGGACCTTGAGTCTAGCGTCGCGCAGGTTCTCCTGGGTGTCGTGAAGTAGAACCTCCATATCGGTGATGTACTCGCCGAAGAGAGTGTGCTGCGCGGTGTAGGTGGGGTTTCCCTCATCGTCACGTCTCCCGAAGTACTGGAAACGAGTGCCAACCAGCTCGTCCTTGTGCTCCTCACAAAGGCGGGCTAGCAGCCTCTGCATAACTCGGGCCAGACCATCAACCCAAGTAGAGTCCATCGTGGTGTAGACCAAGTCCCTGGAGCGGGGAGGCTGAATCCTGCCTCGGACGGACGACTTGATGAGCCAGGCCAGGTTCCCATCACCGAGGGAATCGACCTGAGTTCCCTCAAATTCTGGAACAGGGCGTCCCAAATTTGGCTCAACTCGTACAAGTCCTGCTCGAACATCAGCAGGCCGTCCTTCCTAACTTGACGAACTCGGTGACGTTGGGTGCCATCTACAGGTTTAAGCAAAGTTTTAAGTTAGTTAAGGGCCATGAGTACATAATGTAAACTTAATGGAGGGACAAGTGTGCAAAATTTTAAGGGTTCAAGAAAAGATGACTCTTAATGAGTGTAAGGTTTTTAAATAAATGGGAAGGTTGGGGAGATAAGAAATTTTCGAAAATACTTCACTCCTTTGTTTTAAAAATTAACTTCTGTAACTCCTAGCTAACGCCCATGTTAACTAAGGTCTCCTAAAGTCAGGATGGCTCTGATACCAGCTCTGTGGGGACCCCGGACTAGTCGTCCGAAATACCCGATTATGCTTAACACAACGATCCCATGATCAGTCTGTCGTTGCACATAATCCGAACTGAATATCAAAGTTTACATCCATCCAATACCGAGTTTAAAGTCTTACAAACATGGCCATACTGGCCTAATTATACATAGGTGCCTTCAAGGGCCAATCTCTTTATTCAGCGGAAGCTACGGTAGTAGAGCTAATCCATCCTAACAACACCCGACAGGCAGCTGACTTATGAAGATCCTAGTTTGCATAGACGTCGCCAAACTCCTCTTCAACGTAGGGCTCCTGGAAGTCTGGCTAAGACAATAGCCAGGGACGAAACCAATATGAGTACATTTGATTGTACTCGCAAACTACCCCAACTTGAGTGAGCACTAGTTTTAGTTTTATTTCTTAAAACTTTTATTTATTTAAAACATCTCTAAATTTTTACCGAAAAGGGGTAAGAAGAAGTTTATAACTCTCCTTTAAGAAATCATCATTTTAGTTACTTCTCCAAACTCCTCCTTCTTCCGACCATATCTCAATCATGGTCCATTTCACTCCACGACCTTGTACCAACTCATGGGTACAAGTATGCAACCTTTTCCACTTCATTTTCTTTTCAAAACTCAAAGTTTTATAAAATCTTGCACATGGCCTTAGGACAGCCTCCCAACTGTCCATATCCGAGGACTCGGCTATTCGAATAGTTTTACACTCTGCAGAGGTAGCACGCTTTTCCCACACCCATCCGGTCACTCATCGTGTCAGCCACGTCCCGCCATACCAGGGGTATGCGAAGTTGAGTTCCCGGCCATAGCCTGTCCTTTGCTCATGCTAGTATAGGATCCTGCCGCTACGACACTTTCCATCGACACTTAAATCCTCAGAAACTAAGTGTGAGGACTCGTAGTTCTGCCCGGCGAATTTTAATGGCCCTACAAATCCTCTATCTCCAATTCAATCATAACAGCCCTTAGGCGTCCTTCTCTTTAGAGGACCCGGGTCAGGGGGTAGGTCCTCAGACCATCCCCTCATGGAACGAGGTTATCCTCGTTATTGAGGCATCCAGTACTAACACGAGCAAATTATATGACTACGCCCCGCCCCATATGGGGGTAAATGTGGTCGCACAGGGTATTGGTTGGTCGTCATAGTACTAGGACACAATGTGCATTTTTTTTTTCAAAAACAACACCACCACTCTCCAACTTAATACCGACCTTTCGGCATTTCACCTTCATCCAAGTACTTTCAAAGGAGTTTTGAGAAACCTTGTTTTTCCCATCCTATAGTTTTAAATAACTACCTTATACTTCTACATAGGGTGGCAAAATAGTTTTCATGTATTTGTAAAAGGGTTTTCCAAAATCATTGGTACTTTTGAACAACTCCTGAGATTAAAAATAGATGTATATAAATGCAAGCTCAGTGGAGTAGCTTGCCTTGCTCAACAAAGTGGTACTGGTCCTGATCTTCTGGTTCAACAAAACCTCCTTCCTCGATAAATCCGTCAACGGTATCGTCTAAACGTTAATCAAGCAAAACAAACCATCACTATACTAACTCAAGCATCATCACAGCATTACAATCACAAATGCTATAAATAGCCACTGCATACATCAAGCAACACAATGTGGTTTCAATTTAATCGAATTAACCTTTATTTAGTTATTTTCAAACTAAGGCAGAAACTAGTTGTACACCTTTTAATTCACCAATTAATCTAGGTTGGTCACAAAATTTCAAACTAAAATTCTATGGATAGCTACTGATGTGTAGAAGACAACCCAATTGGATTGAGGTCATTTGGAGTTATCAAACTCCCTACACATTTGTTTTAGTTCAGAAGGTTTTTAATCAAGTTTTAGCTACCAACCAAATTAGGTTGCTCCAAAAATTAAATCCTTTTAGGGATAACTAACCTTGGTTGTATGTGACCTAACAAAATTGGGTTTAGTTTAATTGGACCTACTATTAATTCACACTAATTGGTTTAGTGCAGAAGGGTTTACTGAAGTTCAACCAAAGGCTAAGGATTTTACACTGCTCCATTAATTCTACCAAAATTTGGGGAGCTAAAGGATCCTAATACAAAGCTACCAAAATTGGTTTCAAGTTATTTGGACTAATATAACTCCAGAAACAAATGGTTTGGTGTTTTAAACCTTATGGAGCATTTTTATTAATACACTTTTATTATTTATTTAAATGAGATGAGACCACTTTGGTGAGTTAAAGAATTTTATAATCTTTTCAGAACATTTGAGTTTGATTTATTTGGATTCTTAAAACTCGAGATATTGAATTTATAAACTAGGTCCAGTACTGAAATTCCAGAGAAAAAGAATTAGGAAATTCCTCTCCTCTGGATAATGTTGATAATCCTGACATGTGGGGCCTACTAGTCAGTGACTCAGTGGATAATTCCCGCGTGTGGATAATGTTTAAACTTATGACAGGTGGGGCCAACCCTGTCAGCCTAACTGGAAATGAAACGGTATGTGGCCGTTGGATCTAGATCCAACGGCTCACAGAGCCCGCGATGATCAACACTTTACCCGCGGCGGCGCCGGAGCTCCGGCGACGGCGGTGCTCTCGATTCGCTCACCTGGGGGCTCGGGTGGTGGCGGAGATGACGGGGATCGACGGCGGAGGGAGTGGGGAAGCTCTGCTGTGAGTGGTGCGTGCTGGGACGGCTTCAATCGACGGCGGCGTGTTCGACTCCTCCTCCGCGGCCGTGCTTCAAGTCCGGCGAGTCCTCCGCGGCGCTGCTGTGCATGAAACACGGGCAAAACGCGGCGGGTGAGCTAGGGTGTAATGGTGAGGCGAGTGAGGGGCAGAGAGAAGGCAGGGGAAGAGAGGCACGACCTGGCCGTGATCGTCTTCTTCCTCGGCGAGGCAGCGCACTGCCGTGCGTGTGCACGGTGGCTGCGATGGGAAGCTCGCCCTCCTGGCGATGCTCTGGTGTGAGGGGCGTGAGAGGGAAGTGGTGGAGGTGTGTGGAGAAGAGGTGGTGCGGGGTGGGTTTTTATAGCGGGCGGAGGCGCTCGGCGCTCCACGGCGCGGTGGTGGAGTGAGGGAAAGAGAGGCGCTGGGTCCGGCTGGGGGTGCCAGAGGGGTTGCGGGGAGCTCGGGGATGCTGCAGAAGCGGTCGGGTGGTCGAGGGGGACAGGGGTGGCGCGCGAGCGTCGATGCCGTGCTCGGCCGGCCATGGCGAGCGGCGTGCTCCGGCGCGTGCGCTGGGGTCGGGTAGAGTGCGTGCGGTGCATAAGAGGGGCAGGGGTGCTCGCATACGACGCGGTGGAGGTGACGGATCCAGAGGAGTGAGGTGGGGCAGCGCGGAGGCGTGCGGTGCTCGTAGTTGACCTCGGCGTCGCCGCGTCGCTCGGCGTGCTCTGGCGCGGACAGAGCGCACGCCAGAGGGCTCTGCGGCGGTCGAGTCTCGTCGGGCAGGGGCGGAGAGAGTTGGGTGGTGTGGCGGGCACGGTGCGGCGTCGTCTCAGCGTTGCGTCTGCCCTCTCCACGAAATGACCCGTGCGGGAGCTCGCCAGGGACGGCAATGGCGTGGCGCCACCGGCTTGCCTCCTCTGGGGTCAACGAGCGTGTCACTTCTCCATCCTTCGAGTGAGTGAGGTGAGGTGAGTGAGTGGAAACGCTAATGGCTCGGGATTGCTCCGAATTGAGCTCGGATTTTGGATTGGATTTTCGGGTTAGGGAAGAACACGGTGGTGATCACCATGTGCTCGACCAAATTCCCGAACCAAGCCAAAATTTGAATTTCTAAAATTTCTTTTCATAGTTTGTTTCCAAATATCTTTCCAAGGTTAGTGGTACCACTGGATTATTTACTTTGGAAGTGTAGCTTGGTGATTTTGATGATTTCCAAAGTTAAAGAAACATTTTGAATTTTGAAAATAGAATTTAGAATACAATTTAAATTAGGGAGAGAGAGAGAAAAGTTTTAAGGATGAAAAGAGAGGGGTCACATTCTCCCCACTGAATTTTTGGTTTTGGAAGAATTTTAGAATTCTCACTTGGAGATTTAATGTGACACTTGTCGCATTATTTTTATTGTTTTAGCACTTGTTTTATTTCTTTTCTTTTCTTCAAGTTTTTATTTAGAGCAAACAACAACTCAAGCAAGCATAAACAAACAAACAAACACACATAAAATAACAAAAGTTTTTTTTGTTGGCCCACAATTTTTGGCTAATAAAGCTGGGTTACAAATTTGGGATGTTACACCGAGCACTTACACGGCGATACAATTGGGTCGGTACACACTATGGCGGCTGAGCTGGCTACCGAGCTGCACCCACAAGGTGGAGGTCGTCCGCTTGACTGCGATGCCGCCACAACCTTATTGGAACTATGTAGCTGACGGTTCTTAGCTTGTATTCTTAGACACTCTTATGTACAACACAATAGGGCTTAATACAGTATGGCATAGTCTTTTTTTGAAGCACTGGATCAACTCCTAAATATTGTTATTTTTGTTAATACGGTCGTATAGAAAAGGATGAAAGAAGGTCCATAGTATATCGGAAAGAAGTACCAGACATGCCTAATGTTGTCCTTATACTTCCTATCAAACGCCTAATGTTGTCCTTATACTTCCTATCAAAGTAGCTCATACGAAGTAAGTGTTTTAATTATCTTAAACACATGCTTGTTATCTCAATGGAGCTTTAAAATAGGACATGTATATAGAATCTCAAGAAAACTTCACAGAACTTACATGGTTAGTAAACTGATGCGGAAAACAAAAACTTGGGCAAAAATCACCAGCTCAAAGCTGCACGACATTCCGATAGGCACCTTCTCGACTACCCGTTGGCGCTGCGGCTAGCCTATGGTACCTTCTGAAATACTTGTGAAAAGACTACCTGCTGGGAGAGTGGGAGTTAAACTTCAATTTGAGAAAATGCAATAGGAGAAGAAGAAATAATCTGAGTTTGAATACATGATCATGATCTCGTCCTCCAGGAGCCATATATGACCAGGTCAAATTCATCCTCCAATTTTGACCAAACATGTCTATCACCCTAGAGTACAAACCAAGCAAATATCAAATCAATTAGGACACACATTACAATATCTTAGAGTGATAATTCAAGCAAAACAATAATACTTGGTATAAAATAGTCTCAGTAAAACATTTGGCATGTCACATGGATTTTAGTTCACCTTTTCAATAGGTAATCAAAGTTGAGAGTGGATTTGCTAGTCATAGTGGTACGTGCGCACGGTGTTGTTGCCGTTGGATTAGCTTTTAGATCTGTGTTTCGCTGTTCAGCCCCGCCGGTGTGTCGTTGACCGCAGCACGTGGTTGGGTGTTTAGACACTCACCTTTTGTCAGCCCATGCATGTTAATTTGTGGCGGGAATGGTTGAATTGGTGACCTACGCCCGTGCAGGTGCATGCTGTGTGCATGGCGCGCATCAGCTTTGGCGCCAAGAATAGCCACAAGTGGCGGGAAAAGACTAATTTGCGCGGGAACATGAAATAACGCAATTGCAAGGTCGTTTGGGATGCATGTGCACAGGCGTTGGCACAGACAGAGTGCAAGCATCCTTAGCACACAGATGGGCCGGGAGGTTAGCTGATCTACTAACATGATAAACGCTAATAGAAGTATAATAAAAAGCCAGCTCTCTATTGTCTAAAAGGATATGAGTCACCATGGAACGGCTATTGTCACTAGAGTTCCAGAGGTTCGCAGCCTCTAGGCAGACAGACACCATGATCACGCAGTGATCTAGACCAGCTTCTGTGTGAACATCTTTCCATTAGGCGGCACTGTACGTACTGTATATATCTATTACTGCAAAATACATGCACAGAGTTGAGCAGCTAAAGCACGTGACACATACTGTATAGCAACAGTACCGCACTTTGTGCTATCTACAGCAAATCCAAACAGTGCATGCGAACAGTAAATTCAAACAGTACAATCGTCCACAGTCCAAACCAATAATAGATATTCTCTTGTCTACTGTATACAGACGACTTGTGTTGACTATGATTGACTGGGACCCACGAATTCAAACCAAAAAGATGCGTAAGTGGGGCCTCGTTACTCAAGAACAAGATATTCGTGCCACACTGTTCATTGTCTTCTACCTTCGGCTGCTTAACGCTGAATATGTCGCAGACGTCGAAAACATGGCAGATCCGGTTACTGATTAAAACAAAACGCGGCCGATGGGAGGCTTCTATCATAACGGTACCAGTCATTCAAATACATTTTTTAAGCTCAATCCTACTTATTAAAACTCTTGAACTTTGAATAAGACAGCATCACGGGGCTTCAACCTAAGCAAGCACATAGAGAAGTTCATCTGACAAAGCAAAATGGGCAGCTACTCTGGGGAAATTAGGTCTTCTTCTAACTGTAGGGAGGTTCCTCATACGAGTGTGCTACATCCAACTAGGTGGAGAGTACGGAAGACTGTTGTGATGATCCCATGCGGATCCTTCGTGTGCAATTCTTGCGTCTAGACAGTACTTGAGAGATTTAGACCATGAGCTCAGCATACAGGGGTGTCCGTTCGGATGCAATGCGTGAAGACTCAGCACATGAGCTGAGCAGGACATACCATTTGAATTTTTGAATGGGGCTGTTTATATAGCTTCTCTTATCCTTCATGTGGGGTCCAATGTTTGAATTCAAAATGTGTTAATCACTGACCATGTGCTGCAAAGCACACTAATAAAGCTGGCATGCGGCGGGGGCAGGTGGTCACTAGGCCTAAGCTTGTTTGACCGGATGGACATGTGTCGGCTGCTGCATGGGTGTGTAGCTACCACTATGACTAGCAAGCTTCATTTGAATCAAAGTTAGGCAGTCAATCATCCTTCAGGATGACACCAACAACCAGATGGTGATGTAGCCTGACGGTTGAACTCTGCGAAACAACAGATCTTGTTAATGCGCATATAGCAAGAAAAATTAAGAGGCGCAAACTGCTAGCTTACAAAGAACATATAGTGAGTTTGATGGGTTTGAAGAGACTACACTTGATTCGAATCGCGAGATCTCTCATCAACAATGGACAATGGAATCCCTCCACTGCTCAAAGAGGATCCCAAAATTTTGCGAGCGACCAAATAACAAACAGGAAGAAAAATAAAAACATTTGAGATTTGCATGTACACATGAACAGAAAAAATATCTAGGATACGAAACATGTGAGATTTGCCCGTACACATGTATTACAAAGTTTATCTAGATCATGTGCATGATATATTTCTCCATTACATGTCTTATCTTCACATTGACAAATGAAACGATAAGCAGCTGGTGTTTATGATATAGCCATTGGTTAAGATAAACTTGACCTTTACGAGAAACCTCGAAACTACACCTGATCAACAATTTCATATCACCTGATAAAAGAAGAAAAAAAGTCTAGCTTGAAGAGGTTAATTGCAATTGTGATTATATTATCTAGAGACCGGTGTTAATAACCCATCTCCAATCAAAGTGATATAGATGTAAACAAACGCTTCTTGACACCATGTAGTGTACAATGTAGTTTTTTTTTGGAATTTAACAAAAAGGTAAATTTGAATCAGCAAGTCAAAAGCAAAGTCCACACCCGTAGTTTCGAGTCCAATATGTAGCTTCGAGTCCAATATGGACTAAACTATTCTCTTTCTCTTCTAAGACACTTCCTGAATAATACGGGTAGAGGGCGAGATGCGCAGCATCAGGGCTTCTTCTTCAGTGGCCGCAGGTGCAGGTGGTGCAGCTGCAGTTGGTGCCACACTTGCACTTGCCGTCATTCTCCGCCACCTCCTGCACCTCGAATTGGCTGCACCAACAAAGTTTAGAATGATCTTTACCGGTAGACTTTACACGTATGTAGTGTATAAAAGGAAACTCACAGCAGAGTGGGCTCTAACCACAGCAGATACTCGACCCTGCCGTGTTCAGTTCTGGAAGCTACCAAGAACATATCTGACAGCAAGCTAGCCTGTGTGTCTAGTTAATCTTGTGAGGACATGCTTTTGGTTCATCGTGTTCATAGGTGTGTTCAAAGGCTTTGGCAGGTATACATAAACTTTTGTCTGCCTTATAGATATATTCCTAACCATCAGTGCGACGGTGGACATTGCTTGCCTTTGCACCTGACTTGATTAAGATTTGAGAAATCTTACAGTAAAAAAAGATTTGAGGAATCTAGAACATAGAGAAGTGTTCTTACCTGTGATTGTCACTCCTGGTCTGGTATGGTAAATTAGAAGAAAATGAAGAGGCGGTGGTGAGGTGTAATCTCTAGAGGTGAGCTCATGTCTCCCTTCCCCAGATCTTAATTCACAATCACAGCACCTAGCAATACCAATTACATCAAGCAATCAGCAGCAGCGAATCACATACATCAATCAATCAGTGGCAATGAAGTACACAAAAGCACACGCACACAAGCTGGAGTCAGAAGCAAACATACTACAGAAAGGCTTATAGCCTCCGAGTGATTAGTGACGGGCAAAAATTATGCCCGTCACTAGTAAGCATTATCAGTGACGGACAAAATATACCCGTCGCTAGTATGAAACACTAGTGACAGGCTAATAAATATGGCCGTCACCAGTATCTTTTGTGAGTGCCGGCAGAAAGGAAAAAAATATTTAGTGACGGACAATATAAATGCCTGTCACCGGTAACATATGATGCACGTTCGCGCGTAACCATATTTTTCACGGATGAAATCCTTCGCCCGCGCCCGTCTCCAAAAATTTCCGCGGGCCCCTGTCTCTCAATTTCTCGATGCTAGGTTTGGTCCCATCTAACGCCGCCGCCAGATGCTACTCTGGCTGCCGCCGCCGCACCCATCGCCCGCCTATTGCCAACCACGCCGCCGGTAGTCTCCACCGGTGACCCCCTGCATCTCCACGGCCGCCGGTATTGGAGACGGCCCCGGAGGGAGCTGCGGAGGCCCTCCAGGACGGCGACGACGTCGACGCCACGGCCATCCCCTGCACCGCCGCCGTCTTCCCTCCGGCCCAGCTTTCTTCAGATCCTCCACCCCAAGCTCCCTCGCCGGCGCGCCCAGCTTAGCTGAGCCTTCTCTTCCTACTGTTCTTTTACTCACCACAGTTTATGTGCAGGAGGTTTCTTCTTTCGTTTGACCGAGCCAGGAAGCACAACCAGCGACGAATCAAATCGAATCGAATCTGGAAAGTACAAGCTGCTCCGGCGGCCGTCGTCGTTGCTGCATCTCTCGTCCTCTCTCAATCAGCTCAAGTCGAAAGGTTCATAACAAATCCCCATCAACCCTTTCCCGATCTCCTTTTTGTATGCCATGATTTACTTTAATCTTGGACATTTTTTTTCTTAGAGATGTGCTGCCCGTAGCTATCAATGGCTCTAGATCTGAGGTATAGTTTACCTGGCAATTCTCCGCCCAAAGACTTCTGTGTTGTTCATCTATTTATTAAGACTCCAATAGGAGATGGGAACTTGCTTGGGGATTATGTGATAATTTTTTGTTTAGATCTCGTTGTATTAAGATCTCTTTTTATTTCTTTTCTCCATTGTGTTGCCCGCTTGCTACAGAATGTTAATTCAGTTATTTTTCAAACAAGGTGCCAAACTTCTGGAAGAAAATTAATCATCTATGCTTTGCAATACCTTTCAGTTAGTGGCAGCACCACCTCCATATCCTCGGAAGCAGCAGCAGCGAGGCCCCTCCTCTCTCCCCCTTGATCAGGTCTGAATTAACAAGTCTATCCCTGTCGCCGAAGAAAACATGTACTGAACTAATCTAGACCAAGTAGAGTTGAACATGAAAAATAGGTATTTGTAATGCCTTGTACCCTACAGTTGAACATGAAAAGTTTCCCTGAGAACACCTTTGAATTTCTTGTACAGTTTATAGGGGCTATAAGTTAGTCTTACCATGATCTGTTTGGGCTGCGGCATATGAAGTACAATGATTTAGTGATTTCGTTGTATTACTAATAGCATCTGTTTAAATAGGAATGGGTGGATCGGGGCATATGGATATTTCATAGATGCACTTGAGCATGCAAGTATTTTAGAGGATCAGACACTGCCCTTCTGTTTGTGTGGATTTATAGGCTTAAAGCTAACTGTCAGCTATAAATAAATGCTTTTGCTTTCTATCCAGCTGCTGATGCTTTATGCAGTAAAGAAGGAAATTCTTGGAGTTAGCATTATCGAATTTCTGAAGTACAAATCTGAAGTTAGAGAGTTTCTGAAATTCCTTTTGCAAACTTTAGAAACTGGTGTGGCGTAATGTGTGAGGATAAATAATATGACAAATATGCGAGTTTGTGCGTTGTCTGCATTTATTATATTCATTTTTTTGTAGATTACATGCTCTAGAGAATTGGGAAGCTCAGTTTTCAAACTGTGATTAAGTCGACATCCCAGTTCAAGAATCTGTGATTCGCATAAGTGGTTCTTCTATTGGTTGGTTCCCTAGGAGAAAGACTGAATCATACCTAAATAGAAAGATAAAGCTACTTCAGGTATCTGAAATCCGTGATCACATAAGTGGTTCTTCTATTTAGCTATAGGACTGTAGAATTATTTTTTACCATTTGCCTTTACTTGCATTGTTGTGTTACTGAAGTTCCATTTAGTATTCGATCGTTTGGAATGGTGTAGCCTTGTGTTCAAAATCAAATGCTCAATGTAACGATGTTGGGAAATATCCTATGTATTACTGCGTCTTTAATTACATACACCAAATTTAGCTCAATCCAAGCTGTAACTGTATTTTTCCTTCTCTCTGTTTCCGTTGAAGAATCAGGAGATATAGACATTGTTATTGCTCTACCTGTGTCCTTCATTATTTGTAAAATTCGTTTTTAATATGAATCGTTTTACTTGTATACATCCCATCTCTCATGGTACGTGATTTTTTTTCATAGGTTTGCTGAAGTATTCAAAAGGCGCCCAGCTCGGACAATACACCCATCTCTTGGCAAGTGAGAATAATTTCACACTCCCTCCGTTTGTGACTTGTGAGGCTTCAGTTTTGACCAGGCTTATGAAATGAGCTTTGCCGAATTAACTTCTAGTTCATATGCCCACTAACCGAAATCAGATCAGACTAAATAAGTTGATCAAGCTCTTAGGCCATTTATACAATGCTTGAATCAGTTTGCAAGTGTTCATATCTTTTATGCCCCTTAAGGTGATTATACTCTGGCCTTTCCAGCAAACCTGTTCTTTGTTTTTGGTACAGGGTTGTGCTTTGATAATCTTTGTTCATATGTACCAAATTAGCATCTAATTTTTCTCATATAGTATCGGACTTTCTGTTATCATATTTGGCAGCAGCCAAATGTTCTATTACTTAATAAGTGTTCTATTTTCCGCCCCATGCAGATGAAAGTTATAAAGCTCAAGTTGGGTGCCGTGCGTGTGCTGTGATGTGAACTGAAATGTTGTCTTGCTGCCGCTAAACGCCTGCTGGTTTGCTGCCTAAAGCGGTGGCTGCTCCATGACAGTGTTAGTTTGGGATACAATTGGGAGCTGATGAGTCCTGCGAAGCACATGGTTGAAGCTTTGACGTTTATATTTGAGGTGTTAGTTGTTCTAAGATGACAGCAAATTGTTTTGATCCTGTACTATTGATGTTAATTCCACTTTATATTACTTAAGATAATATTTTGTGACCTATAAGTGTTCATGTACAAATGCAATATTTATTTTTATTTGTATTTTTTAATTTCTAAAATATATACCAATGACGGGCCTGAATAAAAGACTGTCACTAGTATGCAAATACTAGTGACGGGCACTTGCCCGTCACTGGTAACCTATTACCAGTGACTAGTTATTAGTGACGGGTGGCTTGCCCGTCACTAGTGGGCCTTTTGGGCCCGTCACTGGTAACATATTCTGCAGTAGAAGCTAGCAATCGATCCGGCTGCATCTCTCTCCCCATAAACGCCGGCCCCGACACACTCACCTGTTCCAGCGCCAGCCTGCCCGGACAACCTCTCTGTCCTCGACATCAACTCGCCCGTGCAACTGCTAACCGGGCGCTAGAGTGGCGTTGGAGGCCAGCGAGGAGCTGCATGCCCAGACGCGCTCGCCGCCGGTCCTGTAGGCCCTTCCAGCGTGCGGCGGCCGCTGGAAGGCCGCGACCGCCGCTGCACCAATCTCCGGCGCCTATCTTCTCTCCGACGCCTTCGTCGCTACGGGCGCCGCCACTAGGGTTTGAGGTCGCCATGGGCGTGAGAGAAGGAGCGCGAGTGGGAAAGAGGATAAGAGGTGGTGCGCTGGGCTAGGGCCCGGGGTCGGGCGAGCGACGCCCTCGAGGCGCGAGCCGAGCGTGCTAGGCAGAGGAGGAGAACGCAACCATGGCGGAGGGAGAGTGGGGGTGGCGCATCTGCTGGTGGGGGAGAGGAAAAGAGAAGAAAGAAGGGCGGGGCGGTGGACATGGCTGAGGGAAAGCAGGGGCGTGGCGCGGCGGAGTGAGGCCGGCCGGCGACGACTGGCCATACGGCGGCCAGCCGGCCATGGTAGGTGTCGGGTAGAGGAGGAGGCGACGGGGAGAAGGGAGGGGAAATTTCTGGGAAATCGCCCTCGAAGCCTCGCGACGGGCAGAGGCGACCGGGAGCCAACGGGTCTCGAGCGCCAAAAATCGTGTGGGGGCGAGGTGACCGGATGAGTGGGTGCGGCCCGCGCGTCAGAATTCGTGCACCACAGTAAAGCGCGCGCGAGGGTGCTGGGCGAGGTGACCGCGCGTCTGAGGGCGACGTGGAGTGATCTGGGGCGTCCATTTCTTGAATCGAAGGGCCGAAAAGATTGGGGTGACGTGGCTGCGCGAATCTGAGGTAAAAATGTTCCTCTTTTATATATAGTACTCCTCTCCCAACATAAGTGTCTCAAGTTTGTTCAAAAGTAGATGTATCTATACATGAAACATGTCTAGATACATTCACTTTTGTGCAAACTTGAGACACTTATTTTGGGACGGAGGGAGTAGTATAGTACTAGGAAAAGTTGCCGCACCGCGCCCGTTGTGATTCAAAATGTTGAATTACGTCGGAATTAGTCGTTTAGAGTATCTCCAAATATTTAGCAAATTGAAATGTGCAAATATGCTTGTATTTTGGCATAAATATTTATTTTTCCTCCATAATTAGAGGAAATGCAGTATATGAGCATTTATTTAATTTAACTCCATAGTTAGAGAAAGTTCATTTAGATTATCTCCAAATATTTACCAAATTGAAATGTTCAAATATGTTTGTATTTTGCCATAAATAGCTAGCATGTATTTTTCCGATCATTTTGATATATTATTCATATTTTTCTGATAGATAGATTTAAAGCTATTGACTTTACAACATTAATCATTTTCTGGAAATTGTTTAAATAAACTGGTCCCACTGTCAGAGATTTAACAATTTCTGAAAATATTTCTAAAAAGAATAAAACCCTGTCAGGCCGGGCCCACTGTGACGTCGCGACGACGTCAGCAATGGCCACAGCGGCCGTGTCGACCACGGCGGCGTCGCATCCGCGTGAGCTGGGACGCGCGCCTGGGCGTGTCGGACGCGCGTGGACGCGGGCTACCCGCAGGTGGCGGCGCCGCTGCATTTGGGTTGCCGGAGCGTCGCCGGCGGCGACCAAACGCGGCGGCCGAAGCAAGCTCACGACGGCGACGATTCCGGCGCGCCTCGGGTGACAAGGGGTAGACTCATCAAGACCCATGGTTAAGGTCCCTAGGTTATGAATATGGGGGAGAGAACGTGGTAGAGCTGGAAGTATCGTCGGCTGACAAGCAGGGCAAAGATTTTACCCAGGTTCAGGGCCCTCGTGTGGAGGTAACACCCCTACGTCCTGCCTGTCTGTTATTGATTTGTGAATATGATGGTTACAAGGATCCCGGCGAGATGTCGATCTCGCTAGGGTTTGTGGCTCTGGTACGTGGTCTGGTTCGATGGCCCTCCCAGTCCTTAAATAATAGGCTGGGTCTCGGGTGTTCGTAACCGACTCGATTTACAAGTAAGGAAACTCTAAACCGACTATTGCTTCGCCAAACTTGGAGGATACTCCATCTTCGTGGGCCTCCCTTCATGGGCTTCATGTAGGCTCTGATAGTTGGGCCTAGTCGATACGTGCACCAGGTACCCTCATGGTAGGGTACCCGATAGGCATACCCATGTCAGTAGCCCCCGAGTACTTGTCTGATTCGAAGAGTCGGGCATGGACTCATACATCATGCACGTTATATTTTTACATCTGTATTTAGAATTCTTATGAAATAGCACATGTTGGCTATGTCGAGTGTTTCATCGACTATGAGTTTTTGCTTATGATAGTCAAGGGATATTAGCTTAGCAGGCCCGGCACACACGACGGATCGGGGCCAGTTAACTACCATTTGTGGCAAAACCATACTAGCTTTCAATCAAACTCGAGTCCCCGGACTCGAATCTGGAACAAACTGGACAGACTCGAAACGGCCGTTGAGGTCTTACTGAATCGAACTGCAGTATAATTTTGAATCTACCCAACGCGTCCGTCGGGGATTTTCATCATGTCTGCTGACACGGAACATTTAAGGATAACGCTGCTGGAGCGGTCCTTAGCCCAGCTCGACTGATCGGCGGGTCTTACCTTTGCACTATGCATGCAGCATCCAAGGATCGTCGGATCAACTCGGGAATATTTTGAGTGTGATTTTGCTTATGAACTTAGTCGAATGTTTCGTCGACTGACACTTTTGCCATTATTCTATCGGGTGCGCGACAGCGCTCCCGATGGGAGTAGCCCCCGAGATTGTGCTTTATTGCTTGCAATGGAGGATAATCTCAAAATCTTTTACCCTGCACATTTTAGTCAAAGAAATTTTTTGATACGCTCCCGATGGGAGTACGATGCTGCAGTCGAAAGAATTTCGACTGGCCTCTATGACTTTTGCTAAAAACCAACCGAGACTTATGCGAGAGACCACCCGAAGATATCATCGAGTGACTTTTATGCCAGTTGTGAAAGAGAGAACAACGTCAGCAATGACGCATTTTGCGACTGCTATCTCTGACAAGCGGTGGCGTGCTTGGAGAGGCTTTGATAAGACGTGACCCTGTTTTGTGGGCCCGTTTTTGCAGAGCTGACCAGGGATGACGCCGCGTGGACTTGATTTGACCGTTCTGGCGCGATTTTCACGGGGCGTGATGATGGCTTCCTGGATTCTCGTGCGTAGTGGGCGGAGTGGCCGGCGACGGTTGCTCTCCGTGGCCGCCACGTGTATGGCCAGATTTCGCGCGGAGCGTATGGATTTGTTTTGACGGTTGCGATCGTTTTGTGATCTGTGGTAAATAGGGAGACGGCTGGCAGAATTTTTTACTTGCCATTTGCCTCTTTGCGCCGCCCCTTCTCATCTTCTCCTCGCGCCCACCTCCATTGCTCTGCGCCCAAGCTCTCTTCTCCACCCTCTCCATCGTGCAATGGCGAAAGGTGGAGGCTCCAAGCGTGGTGCCGCCGCCGCTGCCGCGACCGATGCGGCCAAGGGCAAGAAGACTGTGGCGGGTACATCTGCGTCCGCCGCGCTGAAGAAGGGCAGCGGGGACTGGGCGAAGTCCACCATCAAGGACGCCCATTTGGTCAAGTTCCGCGAGCAGGGGTATCTGCCACCCGCGGAGCAGCTCGCCGTCCGCGCGCCGTCGCCCAAGGAGGTACTCCCCGAACCACGCGCCAACGAGCGTGTTTGTTTTGCGGAGTTTTTGCCTAGGGGCTTTTCGCTTCCCCTCCACGACTTCGTTCGTGGTCTTCTTTTTGCCTACGGGGTGCAGATCCATGATCTCACCCCAAATGGCATTATGCATATCGCGTGTTTCATCACGCTGTGCGAGTGCTTCCTCGGCGTCGCACCCAGCTGGGCGCTGTGGAAAGCCATCTTCATGGTACGGCCGAACAGAGGAGGTGGTCGCACCTACCCCGTTGGCGGCTGTGGAATCCAGGTGCGCAGCGACACCCGCTACTTCCGCCTGAAGACCGTCGACTCCGCTCAAGGCTGGAGGAAGGGGTGGTTTTATGCGACTGTCGAGCAGGATGCAGCCGCCCCTTTCTCGACTGCTGCTTTCACCAGGACCAAGGCGTGGGATCACCAACTCTCAGCCGAAGAAATGGAGGAGGCAAGCCCTTTGCTGGCTCGGATCGGAGGCATGCTGGACAAGGTCACAGGCATCCATTTGATCGCCACCTTTGTGAAGAGGCGGGTGTGGCCCATCCGTGCCCGAGCGCACCCCATGTGGGAGTATGAAGGCGCGGGTGACATCACCCGAATGAACCCAGAGGAGCTTTCAAGGAGTGAGCTGCTGACGCATGTGCGGCACATCACCAACTTGACGACAGGCGACACTTGCAACGTCGACTGCCCTGTTGCACCATATGGGTTGGAGAACCCTTTGCTTGAGGTATGTATGTTTATAGCCTGCTTGCAATGAAGAGTTTGCCACTCGCATGTTCTGCGATATGCGATTTTTGATTCTGACTTTGCAATTTGTGATGTATGCTATGCAGGGTCACTCGACTGCTGCCTCCCTTCCTCCTCTGCCTGAAAATGGCGAGACTGAAGAAACACAGGCACAGGTGGTGGACCCGAAAGGGGATCAGTCGCCCATCCCTTCTGCCACCACTTCACATGTGGAGGAGGTCGAGGAGGAAGCAGCAGAAGAGTCCAATCTGAAGACAAGGCCCCTCTGACCAAGAAGTCGATACCGCGCCACCGAAGCGGCGTCGACTGGCCAAGAAGGCGCCTTCTGCTGCAAGTTCACCCGCGAAGGAGCAGGGCTTGGAGGATGACGAGGAATCAGGTTCACCACCTGTTTTCCAAGCCGCTCCTTTGCGTGCGTGCTCAACAAGCTCAACTCTTCCTCTTCAGTCGAGTGGTACCCCAGCCTTTGGGGGACCAATTTTTGGCGACTCCGAAGATGAGGAAGATGAGGAGCACAGGTATGTGTTTTTGAGTATGAGAATTTTGTGCTGTCACATATTTGTGCTAACCGTCTTTTTGCTTTGTTGTGCCACAGCGCTGAAAACAATCAGCCTGGGACTCCTCCAGTCGAAATGTTCCAACCCTGGAGCACTCGAATTCTGCACCGACTGGAAACGAGGCTGCCCAGCCAATGGCCACTGATGCTGTCGTTGAGACAGCCAAGGCGGCAACTCCAGATGTCGGGACATCAGTCGCGGCTCCTGAGCCGTGGATGAACCACGTAAGTATTTTTTGCTTGACCCGTTTAGTTGGGTCTGTGAGAGTTTGATTTTTGCTGAATTCGTGTGCTTGCAGCCCTTCTACCACACCTTGGCAGATTCTGCCAAGGCTTATGTCCAGGTGGAGCAGGAGAGGGACACCATGCGCGCCGAGCTAGAGCGGCTCAGTCGTGAGTTCTCCTTTTTGCTTTTGTTTTGAATTTCTTTTTGCAATGCTTGATTTTGTCGAGTATTGAATGCACGTGATTTTGCTGGGCCAGGCGAGAAGAAGGAGCTGGAAGACGCACTCGCCGCGCAGCGCGAAGAGTCGAAGAAAGAGCTGGCTGCCGCCACCAACTCAGCCGCTGCACGCGAGCGAGGATATGCTGACCAGCTCGCGGCACTCGCGCAGGTCATGGGAGGTGAGTAATCTTTTCTCCTTTTGATATGACGATATAACTGTCGAGTGTCGTAAAATGACTTTGCCTTTTTGAATTGTGCAGAAGCTGTTGGCGCACCGGCCTCTGCGGACGTGGCGAGTGACGATCTTTCGCTGGAACAGGCTGTGGGCGGCTTAGGCGCTCTATGCAACCAGGCGAAAGAAGCACTCGCCAAATCGACGAGCACACTTGGCGCTGTATACCAAGGTGGTGTTCCCGACTGGCGTAGTGCCGTCGACGGTGGATGACTTCGCCGACGTGTTTGGCCCCGGGACGTCCACCATGGCGGGTTTCGCTCGCGCCAACACGGTACGCGGATCCGAGTCCACCATCAAGCTTCTTATGGGACATGGGATAGATTGCGACTATGAGGCAGCACTGTCTGCGTTCCCTCAGAAGCCAGATGGGAAGCCCATTTCCTGAAGGGGGTGAGCGGAGCCGCCGCGCGACTGGCCGAAGTTTTTATGAACACCATGGAGCGCCGGGCACTCGAGACTGCCAATCGTCTGCTTAGGAAATCGAATCTTAGGTTTAGGGTAGCTGTACCCTTTTGCTTTTTTATGCCTTGTAATGATACCTTCTGAACTGCGCGAGTCTGCGCTTTGTTTGTGCTACCTTGTTTATGCAAAGTCTTTTGCTAATGTCTTTCACTCGAAGAGTTGTATGCTTATGACATGAGTTTTAGCTTCTGACACAAACTTTGTGTTTGTGATTATGCTCTTTGAACAGTCACGAGAACCTGCTACTGCGACTAGTTCCTCGCAGGCTCCAATCACCACCCGATCCCAGGGTCAGGTGGTAAATGATGCCAAGGTGATGGAGTATATGAAGGCCAAATTTGTGAGAATGGAGCAAGATCTGAAGGACGCCCAGGCTGAGCTGAATCGATTGAGGGCGAGACCCGCGTTGGCCACCCAACGCGAGGAATATGTGCTCGGGGAGATGGATCTTGTGAACAGGCAACTCGAGTGTAAGTTCGAGTCTTGCTCTGTTTACAAGCTTTTTGCGTAGCTTTTGCCTTTTGATCTGACTGGTGCGCCCGTGTTTGTAGGCTTTGTCGACAACTTCCAGGCTGAAAAGATTCGCGTGGAAGGGCGTCTGGATAGCGTGGTTGACGACCCTACGACTGGGCGTCAACACTTTTGGCTTGATAGGTACCATGCCCGCATACTCGCCACCCTGAAGGATCGCGTCTGGCGAAGTGCTGAACTGCTGGAGTTATGCCGGGCAGCGTTTATTCGCCTGAACGAGACTCTTTTTCCTGCGGGGCCACAACCACAAGGGATTCGTGCTTTGTTGAACATCTTCCGTCAAACAAATCCCATTCGAGAGTTGCTGTCTCAGAGACTTGTGATTGGAGCCAACGCTGCAATGGCGTATATGCGTAGTCGAAAACCAAGGTTGGTGTTGCGGACACCTGCAGCCGGAGAGGTTCTCGAACAAAAAGACCTGGATGACACGATCCAAGCTGCGGAGACACTAATCGAGTGCACTCGCGAACAGCTTTGCGGTCCCGAGCTGCCCGTAAAGGACGAGCCTGAGGATTAGAATAGTTTGCGAGTGCAATTTTTGTATAGGGGGCAGCCCCCGAGTGTAATTTTTGACTCTTTGTATATTGTATAGTTTGTATACTTTGATTTTTTGTCGAGCCCCCGAGTCAGTCGAGCGGGGTTTGTGAAATATGTGTTGGTTGTGAACCAATGACTGTGCAGCCCCCGAGTATTCGAGTGCGGCTGCAGAGTTTTTGTGTTCTTTGTTTGGATCCTTGTTACGCAGCCCCCGAGCATTCGGGTGCGGCTAAGGCATTGTGTTTCTGCAAGAGCGAGAGCTCATTTGATCGATAACACAGCCCCCGAGGGTTTCGGGTGGTTAAGGTATGAATTATGCGGGTAGTAGTAACAAAGAAGTCGAAGGAACATTGATTTTATTCCTCTTTTGAATGTTAGGCTGCAGGCCGCCTCATTAAAAACCTTCCAGTCCCCTTAGGTACCCTGGTAAGGAAAAGAGCGCGTCTGAAACCTGCAGCCATCCGACATATAGCCTATTACATTGTGTGAGCACTTTATGCGTAGAAACGGCGCAGATGCGCAACGTTCCAAGGATTATGAGAGAGTTCGCCTGTCTTCGCGTGCTTCAGTCGATATGCGCCTCCACCAAGGACCTCCGTGATGATGAAGGGACCTCCCATGGGGAAGCGAGCTTGTGCACCTTCTTTTGCTTCAGTCGAAGAACCAGGTCGCCACACGAAGGACCTGGTTCGCAGTCGACGGCTATGGTAGTTGCGGAGATCTGCTGGTAAACAGCTGTGCGGGCCAAGGCCGTGTCTCGCGCTCATCGAGCAAGTCGACTGCGTCTTCGAGTGCTTCTTCGCGTCTCTTCATTGTATGCTTCAACTCGTGGTGCATTGAACCCACATCTGATGGCAGAATTGCCTCTGCACCATAGACCATGAAGAATGGGTGAACTGCGTAGAAGTGTTGGGAGTTGTGCGTAGGCTCCATAGCACAGATGGTAGTTCTTCGACCCAAGCACCCGCAGCTCTTTTGAGTGGCACCAGGAGGCGCTTCTTGATCCCACTCGTCACAAGTCCATTGGCCTTTTCGACTTGGCCATTGGATTGTGGATGTGCCACGGATGCGTAGTTGAGCGTAATGTCCTGCTCTTTGCAGAAGGTTTTGAACTCCTCAGCCGTGAAGTTTGTGCCGTTATCAGTGATGATACTGTTTGGGACACCGAAGCGGTAGATGATGCTCTTTATGAAGTTGACTGCCGTAGTAGCAGTCGAATTTGTGATGGGGACCGCCTCGATCCACTTTGTGAACTTGTCGACTGCCACCAGTAGGTGAGTATGCCCGCCATGCGATGATTTTTTGAGTGGCCCAACCATATCGAGCCCCCATTGGGCGAAAGGCCAGGCCAGCGGTATAGTCTTCAACGCCGATGCGGGTGCGTGCGGCCTTGTTGCGAATTTCTGGCAGCCGACGCACCTTTTGACTATGTCCTCCGCGTCTTTGAGTGCTGTAGGCCAGTAAAACCCTGCGCGAAAGGCTTTGGCTACGAGTGATCGACTGCTGGCGTGATGCCCACAGGTACCTGCATGAATGTCTCGAAGTATGGCTTGGCCATCTTCGAATGCGATGCATCTTTGGAACATACCTGATATGCTGCGCTTGTATAACTCGCCGTTGATAACGGTGTATGCTTTTGATCTTCGAGTCACGCGTCGGGACTCGGTTATGTCATCTGGTAGCTCGCCACGGAGTATGTAAGCCAGAAAAGGTTGAGTCCAGTTGGCTCAATGAGATACCTCGACTGGGGGGTCCTCTGTGCTAGGCTTTGCTTTTGGGTGGCGTAGTCGACGGAGGAGGCTCTCGTTTCTCCTTGATAGATCTGTGTTCGATGCGCTCGAGGAAGACACCAGGTGGAATTTGTGCGCCAGTTGAGCCAAGATTGGCTAGCATGTCTGCTTCTTCGTTACTTTCCCTTCCTATGTGCCTCAACTCACAGCCCTCGAAGCTGCCCTCCAGTGTGTTGTACAGGTCGCGATAAGCGATCATGTTGTCCGCGATTGCGTCGCAGGCCTTCATTGTTTGCTGCACCACGAGATTGGAGTCGCCGTAGATCATCAATCGAGTGCACCCAAGTGCTTTTGCCATCCGCATGCCATGGATCAGGCCTCGTATTCAGCCTCGTTATTGGAGGGTAGTTTGAATCCCATCTGCAAAACATAACGTAGCTTGTCCCCTTTTGGTGATATGAGGATGACGCCTGCGCCTGCGCCTTCGTGTTTCTTGGACCCATCGAAGTACATGGTCCAGGAATTGGACACGTCTGGTGCTCCAGGTAATTGGGCCTCTATCCACTCGGTTGTGAAGTCGGGTAGGACTTGTGCTTTGATAGCCTTCGGGTGCTCGTACTTGATGTCTCTTGGAGCCAGCTCGATGAGCCATTTTGCGACTCGACCCGTTGCATTGGGGTTTGTGAGGATATCACCGATTGCTGAGTTACTTACCACGGTGATCGGGTGCTCGGTGAAGTAGTGTGTCAACTTCCTTGAGGACATGAATACAGCGTATGCCAGCTTTTGATAGTGCGGGTACCGCTGTTTTGATATGGAGAGAACCTCGCTCAGGTAGTAGACTGGACGTTGTATGCTTTGGATGTGCCCCTCCTCCATGCGTTCGACTACCAGTACGGTGCTCACCACCCTGTTTGTAGCCGAGACATACAGGTAGAGTGGTTCCCGTTCCTTAGGTGCGACGAGGATCGGAGGGCTTGTGAGGATCCGCTTGAGATCTGTGAAGGCTGCTTCAGCTTCTGGCGTCCACTCGAACTTGTCCGCCTTCTTCATCAGTCGATAGAATGGTAAGCCTTTTCACCCAGTTTGCTGATGAATCGACTGAGCGCTGCTACTCGTCCTGCTAGTTTCTGCACATCATGAAGCTTTGAAGGCCTTTGCATTGTGAGGATGGCCTGTATTTTCTCCGGGTCTGCTTCGATTCCACGGCAGAGACTAGGTACCCTAGAGCTGCCCGGCTGGAACGCCGAACGTACACTTCTTAGGATTGAGCTTGATATGGAAGCGTTTGAGGTTTGCGAACGTCTCCCTCAAATCGTCGAGTAGTGTGTTCTTCCCTTGTGGTAATGACAATGTCATCCACGTAGACCTGGACGTTGCGTCCAATTTGCTTTTTGAGGCAGTCCTGCATCATGCGCTGGTATGTTGCACCCGCGTTTTTGAGCCCAAAGGGCATAGTTGTGTAGCAGTAGACCCCGAGTGGGGTTATGAACGCCGTTTTTTCTTCGTCTTCTTGCTTCATCCTTATCTGGTGATAACCTGAGTAAGCATCCAGAAAGGAGAGTCGTGCGCATCCGGCGGTGGAGTCGACGATCTGGTCGATTCGGGTAGCGGGAAGTGATCCTTTGGACAGCACTTGTTCAGCGCTGTGAAGTCCACGCACATCCGAAGGATGTCTGTATGCTTCTTTCTACGAGTACGGGGTTGGCCACCCATTGTGATTTCTTGATTTCCCTAATGAATCCTGCTGCGAGTAACCGGTCGACTTCAGATTCGACTGCGGTTCGCTTTGGGCCGGAGATTCGACGCATCGTTTGCTTGACTGGCTTTGCATCTGGAAACAATTGGAGAGAGTGCTCGGCGAATTCCCTGGGAATACCTGGCATGTCGGCTGGACACCACGCAAATATTTCCCAGTTCTCACGGAGGAATTCGACGAGCGCGCCTTCCTATGCGATAGGCAGGCTCGAAGATATGTTGACTGTCTTGGACGGATCGGTCGGGTGCACCTGATGCGACCTTGTGTCATTTGTAGCATTGAAGGATCTGTCGACTGCCAACTTCTTATGCTCCGGAAGGAGTGTGCGGTCGTTGGTAATCGCCAAGTCGGCGAGTGATTCTCCACCCCGAACATCTCGGAGATTTTGCTGAACTCGCGGTCGCAAGCATCGGACCTTTGAAAGTTTCCACGGACAGTGATGACTCCCTTTGGTCCTGGCATCTTCAGCGTGAGGTACGCATAGTGTGGCACCGCCATGAATCGAGCAAACGTCGGGCGACCAAGAATAGCATGGTATTGTGATTTCCAGTCGACGACCTCGAACTCAATCGACTCTGTCCTGAAGTGGCTTTGTCCCCGAACGTAACGTCGAGTTGTATGGTGCCTTCTGGGCTAATTGCTTTGCCAGGAACATACCGTGGAAGGTATTTGAAGATTTTGGGAGGTTTTCGACTGACCTGTTCATTTTGCGGAGCGTGTCCGCGAAGATGATGTTTATGCCGCTGCCTCCATCCATGAAGACCTTGGTCATGGCGTAGCCTCCTATTTGCGCGTCGAGTACCAGAGCCGCGTGCCCTGGTCGAACTACAGCTGGGGGATGATCCTCTCGACTGAAGCTTATGATGGTTTCCGATCCCTTCAGAAATTCGGCACGGCAGGAGGTGCCATGACAGCCATGTTCACTGTCGAGTGATTAGCTTTTGCTGCCTGTTGGAGGGGCGACCCTTTTGTATCATGTACATCTGCCCGTGGGGCTGTGGATATTGATCATCTTCCGCCCGTAGTACGGGTTGTATGGCACCTGCGAGGTTTGCGCCTGGAGCAGGCTGTGGTGGTGGTTGCGGTGGCGGCTGTGGCGCCATGAGAGCGGGCACAGCGTTCGGCTGTGGTGCGGGTGCAGGCGTGGGCTGAGCAGGTGCTGGGCCGTACCTTTTGAGTCGTATCATGTAGTCAGTCGCCATTTGGTCGAATTCCCTGCAGTTCCTTAGGGTGTGATTGGAGCGTAGTTTTCCGTCGTCCCCCTTGAAGAGGTGGAATCTGCACCAGTCGTCCATCTTTTCCTCGAATGACCGCTCGGGTTTTGCGTCGCTACGTTTGCGCCATTCTTGCCTTTTGTAGCTGTCGCTCCGCTGCTCGCGATCTCGACTGTCCCGTCGATCATCCGAGCGTCGATTGCTTCTATCTTGGTCCTCCCTTGTGTGTATCCAGCCGCCATGAACTCGGGTCTGTTATCGTCGTAAGGACGTTTGGAACGTTTGCGCCTGCGATCTTCTCTGTATGAATCTCTGCGGCTCGACTGCCGCTTTCGTAGTTGTCGCGTGTTGGGGAAGCACGGGATCTGCGTACAGAATCCTCTCCATCTGCCCACTCAGTCGCAACTTTGATGAGGTCAGCCAGGGAGGTTGGCTTTTCACGACCAAGTGCCTCTTTGAAGTCCTTCCTGGCGAGACCTTGTATGAAGGCATCCATGGCCCTGTCTTCTGACACTTTGCCAACCGAATTGCGTATTTCGGTCCACCGCCGTATGTATGATCTCAACGACTCGTCTGATCGTTGAGTGCATGTCCTTAATTCTCGAATGTCTTCGGGCGCTCACACAGAGGCTCGAAGTTTTTGATGAAGTCTCTGCGGAAATCGTCCCACGAGTCATATGATGATGGAGGGAGCGATTTGAGCCAGTCGCGGGCAGTTCCTTCGAGCATAAGTCGTATGTACTGCATCGCCGTGGTGTTCGTGCCACGCTGGCATGCCACGGCGAGTCTGTAATCTTCTAACCACCCAGAAGGTTCTTGGCGACCGTTGTACTTGGGTTGTTCGCCTGTCAACTTGAACCGTTTGGGCATCCGCGTCTCACGGATGCGTCGAGTGAAGCACAATGCTCCGCATGGCTCTGGTTCGCGATCAGAGTATGAATCGCTGCTATAGGATCTTCGAGATCTGCTTCTGCTGGACCTGTGCCGGCGCGTGCTTCTCCTTCCTTCATCCGAGTGGTGGCTGCGACCACTGCGTTGATGTGCTGCGTGTCGTGAGTCCATGCCCGACTCTTCGAATCAGACAAGTACACGTGGTTCGCAAAAATTTTACCCAGGTTCAGGGCCCTCGTGTGGAGGTAGACTCATCAAGACCCATGTTAAGGTCCCTAGGTTATGAATATGGGGGAGAGAACGTGGTAGAGCTGGAAGTATCGTCGGCTGACAAGCAGGGCAAAGATTTTACCCAGGTTCAGGCCCTCGTGTGGAGGTAACACCCCTACGTCCTGCCTGTCTGTTATTGATTGGTGAATATGATGGTTACAAGGATCCCGGCGAGATGTCGATCTCGCTAGGGTTTGTGGCTCTGAAAGTACGTGGTCTGGTTCGAAGGCCCTCCCAGTCCTTAAATAATAGGCTGGGTCTCGGTGTTCGTAACCGACTCGATTTACAAGTAAGGAAACTCTAAACCGACTATTGCTTCGCCAAACTTGGAGGATACTCCATCTTCGTGGCCTCCCTTCATGGGCTTCATGTAGGCTCTGATAGTTGGGCCTAGTAGATACGTGCACCAGGTACCCTCACGGTAGGGTACCCGATAGGCATACCCATGTCATCGGGCGTCCCAGCACGCGATTCTCGCCGAGGATGGAGAGGAGGCGGTGGCGGAGCTTGTGATAGCCTTCGATTTGACCGGGAGGGCGTGCAGCGGCGCAGGTCGCGTCGGCGGCGGCGGCGACACCGGGCTCGCGCGGGAGAGAGAAACAGAGGAGAGAGATGTGTGCGAGTTTTTTCAATAAGGTCCCTGTGTTTTTTCGCAAATTGCAGGTAAGTCTAGATTAGAGAGAAATATGTATATGTCCATCGAAATTAAAAGGTTGAAACATGAAAGTTGTTTGGAAGGGCGATATCCATCTACTCGTGAGAGAAAAATTCAAACGGATGACCGAGTGCGCCGAAATTGGCAAAATTCATCAAATATTTTGCGAATCTGGATCCAAAATTAAGGAGCTAGAGTCGACCAAACTCGAAACCGATAACAAGCATGGAACCTACTCGTCGACGCGCATATATTCGTGTATATGTTTTTATCAAAAGGAGGGCCGGATCGGATCGGACGGCGCGGAGCGCCTGGGCACTGGAACGCTGCACTGTAGCAGCCGCGCACTGTACCGCCGCACTGTAGATGTGCGCGCACTGTAGCATCTACAGTGCAGCGGTGTCGTGGATGCCTCCATATATATAGGATCTATCTGAAGGGGAGCCTTGGCGCAGCGGTAAAAGCTGTTGCCATGTGACCATGAGGTCACGGTTCAAGTCCTGGAAACAGTCTCTTGCAGAAATGCAAGGAAAGGCTGCATACTAAAGACCCAAAGTGGTCGGACCATTCCCGGACCCTGCGCAAGCGGGAGCTACTGCACCGGGCTGCCCTTTTTATATATAGGATCTATCTATGTGCAATATCCGATGAACATCAACAGGAAGGAAAATGTCACGGATAAGCAAGCTCGTACCACTCCACTATCCTGTCTTCGGCTCGAATAACTCACTTACTGATCGAAGCAGTATACTGCGTACGTATACTCTCCTTGTTTCAATCATCTTCCGTGAAGGATTGTTGTCCATATTCATGATTGTTAAAATAACCTTTTGGTTATGATTCCAGCATGAGTATAATTTACTTTTGCTATTACCTTGTGGAGATACTTCTCATAATCCCATCTTTCAGGCACAATTATCTTCGCTACTAGAGAAATTCGTATTAACGACCGGGCATCTGGTCGCTAATAGTCTAAAATCAGCACTCCCTCCGATCCATATTAATGGTCTCAACTTTATCTAAATACGGATGTATCTAGTCTAAACACTTAACTAGATACATCCGTATCTAGATAAAGTTGAGACCATTAATATGGATCGGAGGTTGTATTAAAGATTGAGCAAGGTTTTGCACAAATTAATTAGAGGATCGGAGGAGAAACATGTTGGGAAACCGACCCGTACGTGACTCGTACGGGCCCACCCTTTCTTGGGTGGGGGGTTTTCCCCTAGATTGGTCCTCAACCCTAGCCCCTCTCCCTCTTATATATACCCCATGTATTGTATGGAGAGAGACACACAATTGATAATAAAGACTACTTGTGCCATACCTTGCGTCCTTCGACTACTTCCTCTACGCTACGCAGCCTCGGACCGGCCAGCCGGCAGAGGGTGCGTAACACGTTATCAGCACGAAGCTCTCCGCCGAGCTGTCGTCGAACCTTCCTCAAGCAGGCTCCCTGCACCGATCGCGAAGGTATAACCACAATCTGATCGCAAAAATAGATTCGCATCGCCTTTTCTTTTCCGTTTTTGCGTCTCTCGTAATCTTTAGATGTTACCTACGGTGTCGATTTCCCTCCCGAGAGTCGAGCTGACGAATACGTCGCCGACCAATGTCGATACTCTCGGATTCAAGGGGGATTTGATGACGGCACTGTAGGGAGTCGGTACGGACGTGATCCGGATGATCACGGTACCGCCGCGGCGCACCAGCTGTGCAACGCGCCGTCACGGTTCCGGATGAACACGACGAAGAAAATTGACATTAGATGCGCCAGTGTAAAGGACGCCGTCGGCTGCCCAATGTAGAGCCGCTCGTCGTGTGTTGCATAGGTCGGCAAGCCGCCACGCAACGCACCGAGCCTGGCACTACGTGGCGCCGTCGTCGCACTTCCGCCCGGCGGCTGCCCAATGTAGAGCCGCTCGTTGTGTTCATAGGTCGGCAAGCCGCCACGCAACACACCGAGCCTCGCACTACGTGGCGCCGTCGTCGCACTTACGACGCGCTCGTCGCAAGTCGGTCGCTGCGAGCCCTACTGGCCGCCGCCCCGACCGCTGCCGTGCTCGCCGCCCCGCTGACCCGTGCTCACCAGCCTCGGCCGCGCATAAACGCGCGAGGCCCTGCTGGCCACGATCGCCGGCCTCGCCAGCTGCGGCGGCCGCCGCCGGCCGAACGGCCATGCTAGCATGGCTAGCACGATCGATCGATCGGATCGATCGGCCAGGATCGGCCATGCTGGGCCAGCTCGCTACCGGATGGGCTGTTTTAGGCCCATTAATGTGCAGCCTGAAAACAGAAAAATAATTTACAGTGGGCAGGTTGGGCTAGCGGTGGGTTTTGGCCTGGTTATTCGGCCCTGCTGCCGTTACGGGCCGGACCGAATACGTGTCTGTGCGAAAATTTACATTTTTAGCATCTGTATACTTTTCCAGTTTTCTGTATATTTTTATTCCTGTTGAATAAATTATCTGTAAATTCCTGGAATAGTCTGTTTTTGCTGAATTTGTATATTACGGAAAATCATTTTTAGAGCCATTTTTCACGTTATGATTACGCTTAGCATAATTTCTCTATGTACATGCTTTTAT
Source organism: Poa pratensis (assembly GCA_947311845.1). Classification (NCBI taxonomy): domain Eukaryota; kingdom Viridiplantae; phylum Streptophyta; class Magnoliopsida; order Poales; family Poaceae; genus Poa; species Poa pratensis. The sequence goes on from CAMZMU010000054.1 coordinate 49,048,161, forward strand.
ATCATGTTTTACTACAGTAATTAATTTTTTTTAATACTTAGTAGAGCAATTTTAAGCATGTCCTTTTAAATTTTGGAACGCCGTCTTATTGAATTTTTGTATCAACATCGCTTTATGCAATCGATTACCTGCTGTAATCTGATACTCTTTTTGCATAAATCGCAGATGGCCGGAATCATGAACCGGGAGTTTGAGGAGTTGGCTCAGAACGGGCTGAACTACTTGACGTGGGCCTCGGACGTTGAACTCGTCCTTGAGGGCCGGAAGCTTAAGGGAGCATTGGATGCGGGGACCCAGACGGCCCCCAGCAAAACCACTCCGGCGGAAAACGCCCAAGCACTGCATTTCCTCCGCCATCACATGTGTACTACGCTGAAACACGAGTACATGGCAGAACGGAGTGCTTCAGCCCTGTGGACCGCCCTCGAGGCACGGTTTGCTAGGCTGAAGTACACCATTAAGCCGCGGGCGGAGGCGGATTGGATGCGTCTGAGGTTTGCGGACTTCAAGACGGTGGGAGAATACAACTCAGCTTTACACCTGATATGTACTCAACTTGATCTCTGTGGCACCAAAACCACGGAGAGTCAGAAGATTGAGAAGACTCTCTCCACCTTCCATCCATCAGCTCTCCAGAGTGCGCGGAACTACCGCCAGGAGAACTTCACGCAGTATGCTCTGCTTATCGACGCCCTCCAGGTGGCTGAGGCGCAGGATGAGGTTCTCAAAAAGAACTTCAACTCGCAGCCTCTCGGAGGGGGTCCACGTCAGGAAGTTTATGCCGGCGCCTACAAGGTGCGCCAGCCCAAGTTCAAGAAGCGTGGCAAGAAAGGCAAGAAGGGACCTAACCCTCCCCACCCGGCCAAGCAACATCAGGCGGGTCAGGGGGAGGCAAGGCCCCAGGATTGCTTCCGTTGCGGCTCCAAGACCCATTTCTCAAGGCAGTGTCGTGCCCCAAAGCACGTCGTGGACGCGTACAAGGCCAAGAAGGCGCGCGAGACGCACCTTGTCCAGGTGGAGGCACCACCGGCACCCGCATCGGGGCCAATGATGATCCCCACGCCCACCGCCGCGCCCATGGTGGCGCAGAGCGAGGCGCCTGTGGAGGCACATGTGGCGGTTCCCACGAACGCCAGCGTGTCCATGGAGGTTGCGCACACCGTGCCCCCTCCACCGCCACAGCTGGACATCGACTCTGCCGCGGCGATGCTCGCTAATGAAGAGAAGATGAGTGAGCTCGAGATTAGGGCTGAGGTGGATGGATACTTTGCGGAGTCCACCTAAATTCCCCTCGTTTATTTCATGATTCCCTTATGGCAATAAATTTGATACACTTATTTCAATTTGGTTGTAAGCTCTATGAGAGCAAATAATATTTGTTTCACCAACATTTATTAGTTCATCGGCGATTGGATGAATTTGTTTTCATCATTTATTCCATCATTTAATAGAGATTATTGTGTTATGTTCTGAAATATTTGTGCGTTTATGTATTAATGTAGCTTCTTCCTCGCTTCATTTTTATTAATTAGACGCTATATTTTAGAACACGTGTGGCGCCCGAATGGAGGAAACGTGCCTTGCCGATAGCGGCACCACTAATACCATCTTGAGAGAAACAAAGTACTTTGAGTCCATTACTAAAATTGAGGGGAATATTACGACGATCGCCGGATGCGGTCCGCATGTAGTTGGCTCCGGACGAGCAACTATCGTACTCCCCATGGGAACAACTTTGGTCATCAATGACGCATTGTTGTACCCAGAATCGACTCGTACTCTCTTAAGTTTCAAAGATATTCGTGTCAACGGTTTCCATATTGAGACCCATGATGATGTCAATGGTAAGGAATACCTACTCATCACAAAGCACGACGAAAATGGTAAACATGTTGTCGAAAGGCTTCCTTCATTCGCTACAGGGTTGTACTACACCAAGATTGTAGCACCGCCTGTGTACACTACCCTTAAAACTGTTTTTAGAAGCTCCGAACTTTTCAGCCTATGGCATGATCGGTTAGGCCATCCCGGTCTTAGAATGATGAGGAATATAATTAACAACTCGAATGGTCATACTGTTAATGTCAAAAATTTCCCGAATCCTGATGATTTCGTGTGCTCCGCATGCGCTACGGGGAAATTAATCATTAGACCATCCCCCCTAAAGGTGAAGGATGAAATCCCCGCGTTCTTGGAGCGTATCCAAGGGGACATATGCGGTCCTATTCAGCCCCTCTCGGGGCCGTTTAGGTACTTCATGGTGCTCATCGATGCTTCCTCTAAATGGTCCAATGTTAGCCTGCTGTCTACGAGGAACCATGCTTTTGCAAAGTTGATCTCACAGATCATACAAATGAGGAATAAATTCCCTGATTATCGTATCAAGTCTATTCGAATGGACAATGCCGGTGAATTTACTTCCAAGGCGTTCGATGATTATTGCATGGCAACGGGAATCAAACTTGAGCACTCTGTACCGCACGTCCACACACAAAATGGACTTGCGGAGGCATTGATTAAAAGAATTAAATTCATTGCCAGACCGCTCCTTCAGGGTTGTAACTTACCAACTACATGTTGGGGTCACGCAGTGTTACACGCGGCCAACCTCATCAACTTTCGACCATCGGCCTACAACATCCACTCTCCTATGCAGCTTGCGCAAGGGTCGGCACCGAAAATTTCCCACCTTCGTAGGTTCGGTTGCCAGGTATATGTACCAATACCACCCCCTCAGCGATCAGCGATGGGACCGCTCCGTAAGTCGGGGATATACGTTGGTTATGAGACTGTGTCCATAATCAGGTTTCTGGACCCCGCGACAGGTGACTGTCATACGGCCCGTTTCGCTGATTGCATTTTTGACGAGGATCTTTTCCCGACTTTAGGGGGAGATAATCAATCCCTTGATGATGAAAGTCGAGAAATCACGTGGCAAGCCACGGGGATCCACGCTCATGACCCCGCACTGCTGAGTCAAATAGAGAAGTCCAAAAGATAATAGATTTGCATTCCCTAGCGAATCAACTGCCTGATCATTTCAGTGATCTAAAGACTGTGACAAAGTCGCATGTGCCTGCACGCAATGCACCGGAAAGGGTTGAAATACCAAAGAAAGATAAGGGTATACCCGCTCCCGCCCTTAGGCCTAAAAGGACGCGGAATCCGGTTTCTCAAATCCCAAGTACTCGGGACGCCCGAAGAAAAAGGACAAGAGAGATTTATCACAGCCTTCCCCTCAAGAGGGGAGCCAGTCGAGACCTGGCACAAGCACGGAAGTTTCAGTGCACGAAATTCCGGACTTGAATTTTCCTATATCGGAAATACCCAGCGAAGATGTGCGCGCACACATTGGAGCGGGAAAGCTAAAGGACCTTGCTCCTGGATTGGGAAATCCGGTGGAGGAAGGAAATGTGCCTGATGCACCCCATGACGAAATGGCCATTAACTATGTTAATTCTGGTGAGTCAATTAATCGAGCCATGGCAAATGTCGACATATATTTTGCCATTAAAATTGCCTCAATCATAGATCCTGACCCCGAGCCTAACACGCTTGCTGATTGTAAGAAGAGGTCGGATTGGAAAGATTGGCAGAAGGCGATAACTGCCGAGTTAGTATCTCTTAACAAAAGAGAGGTGTTCGGACCTGTTTGTCTAACTCCTTCCCACATACGCCCTGTTGGCCACAAGTGGGTTTTTGTTCGAAAGAGAAACGAAAATAACGAGGTAGTACGGTACAAAGCAAGGCTCGTTGCTCAAGGTTTCTCTCAGCGACCAGGTGTCGATTTTGAGGAAACTTACTCACCTGTCATGGATGGAATTACCTTTAGATACTTGATCTCAATGGCAGTAAACTTGGACTTGAACATGAAACTTATGGATGTTGTCACCGCTTACCTTTATGGTAACTTGGATTCAGACATATACATGAAGGTACCCGAAGGTATACCTGTTCCGAACCAAGGTAGAGCAAATAGAAGTTTATACAGTGTTCAGCTTAAGAAGTCACTGTATGGACTCAAACAGTCGGGTAGGATGTGGTATAATCGTTTAAGCGATTTCCTTCATCAGAAGGGCTACACGAGCAATGAAGCTTGCCCATGTGTTTTTATACGGAGATCACAAGATGGTTTCTGTATTATCTCGGTGTATGTGGATGATTTGAACATAATCGGTACACCTGAGGATATTGAGGAAGCGAGTTCCTACCTGATGTCGGAATTCGAGATGAAGGACTTAGGCAAAACCAAGTTCTGTCTAGGTCTGCAACTTGAGCATTCCCCTGCTGGGATCTTAATGCACCAGTCTACCTACACCCAGAAGGTGTTAGAAAGATTTGGATTTGATAAGGCATATCCTTCCAAGACCCCCATGATTGGGAGATCTTTGCAGCGGGACAAGGACCCGTTCAGGCCTAAGGAAGAGGGGGAAGAAGTTCTGGGACCAGAATTCCCCTACCTAAGTGCAATTGGCGCACTCATGTACCTCGCGAATTGTACACGGCCGGACATCGCGTTCGCCGTCAATTTGCTTGCTAGGTACAGCTCTGAGCCTACCAATAGGCATTGGAAAGGCATCAAGGACGTCTTCCGATACCTCCAAGGGACCAAAGATCTTGGCTTGTTTTACCGGAGGAATCAAGACCTTTCACTTGTTGGATATGCTGATGCTGGGTACTTGTCAGACCCGCACACTGGCAAGTCTCAGACTGGATATGTTTTCCTTTGTGGTGGAACCGCAGTTTCCTGGAAATCGTCTAAGCAAACTTTGGTAACAACTTCGACGAACCACTCGGAAATCATAGCACTGTATGAAGCATCACGAGAGTGTGTATGGCTTCGACGGATGATCGGCCACATCCAGCTGACATGTGGGCTGAACACCATCCAAACCCCAACTATTATCTATGAGGATAATGCCGCTTGTGTTGCACAAGTCCAGACGGGTTATGTGAAGAGCAATCTCACAAAACATATCGACCCCAAATTCTTCTATGCACATGAATTGCAAAAGTCGAACGAAGTGAGAATCTTGCATACTAAGTCGTGTGAAAATCTTGCTGATTTGTTCACTAAATCATTACCAGCATCTTCCTTTGAGAGATGTGTTCGTGAAATGGGTATGATGAGACTTAGGGAGATGCAAGGTTCAGGGGGAGAATCTTCACAAACTCATCGCTGAAATCTCGATCCCGATGATTGAGTACTTGACTTGAAAGTTAAGTGAGTTGTACTCTTTTTCCCTTTAGTGAGTTTTATGAAGTTTCTCACATAAGGTTTTTAATGAGGCAATTCGTGCAACATGAGGAGACATATACTATGCACTCTTTCTCCATATTTTTCCCGTTGGGTTTTCGGAGTTTTTGAGACATAGATAATACGAGTTGTCGGACCAAGGGGGAGTGTTGGGAAACCGACCCGTACGTGACTCGTACGGGCCCACCCTTTCTTGGGTGGGGGGTTTTCCCCTAGATTGGTCCTCAACCCTAGCCCCTCTCCCTCTTATATATACCCCATGTATTGTATGGAGAGAGACACACAATTGATAATAAAGACTACTTGTGCCATACCTTGCGTCCTTCGACTACTTCCTCTACGCTACGCAGCCTCGGGACCGGCCAGCCGGCAGAGGGTGCGTAACAAAACATACCGTAAATCGTTGGTGTGCGAGGAATCGAACCAAAAACGAACAGGGGTAAGGATCCTTTGAGGTGTGTGGAGGGTTGGAGAAGAGAGAAACAAGTTTTTGATCTTTGTTACCTTGCCCGATGCTTATGTCGCGGTCGTGGCGGCAATACGGCCGCGCGGTACGGCTGGTACCCTGCCGTACCGTTCATCGTTACCTTCAGTTTAGGGTTTGTCGCCAGGTGGTGGTCTTGGTACGGCCGCACGGTATGGCGGCGTCCCGCCGTACGTCAGGTCGTTAAACAATCAGATACCTTGGCCTCGATTTCATCCAATTCGGTATGGCCACATGGTACGGCCACACGCCGTCGTACTGCAGCTCGTTAAGATCCCTGCTTAGCATTTTAATTACGTTGATAAGCAGCAGGGATGTACGGCCACACGGTACGGTCGTCTCCTGTCATCTCAGCAAATGTCTTCCTATCTTCGATTTTTTTTTTCTAAGGACCTGAAATATATTAGTCCCGTATACCGATGGACAGTAATATGAAGGATAACACCAGTACTTTTCATAAGCGATATATATCAATGAATAATTAGAGCAAGCATACCTTGTCTTCTCCTCTTTTTTTCGGATCTTTGAACACTTTTTATTAAAACAAAAACAAAACATAAACCAAATTTTACTTCTCATGAGTTGTCTCCATGAAGTGCTTTTAGTTTCGGTCATTTAGCTCGACCGTAATGGTGAACACTTGGGCTTTGGAAGTTGAACTCCCACTCCAAAGTAGTTGGCCTTCAAAGTAATGATCTCATTGTCATACATGTTGGTCTCTTTTTCCAGGGGAAATGAACAATAAAAGAATCTCGCGAGGGTAATTCAAACCTCACATTCCCTTCGTGTAGCTTAATCAAAACTTTCACAGTTCTTAAAAATAGTCTACCAAGTATAATAGGTGCTATAGCATCTTCAGGCATATCAACTATAACAAGATCAATGAGTGCGGGACACCCTTTGATTTGCACAACAATATTCTCCTTAATGCTCACGGCTTGTTTGAAAGTAGAATCAGCTAGATGAAGTTTAAGTTCAGTAATAGCATAAGAACCAAGATTAAGTCTATCAAATAAATTTTAGAAATGGCAGAGACGCTTGCACCAAGATCACAAAGTGTAGCTATCTCATTATCCTACATGAATCTTAACAGTAGGTTCAAATATATCTTCTAACTAAGCAGGAAGTTTCTCAGGTAATTTTTTTAGTACATCTCAAGCTCATGTACCTTGATTGCAACTTAATTATTCAAAGTGATCATCTTCACAAGATCTTCCACGGTGTAATCGGGGATGGAGCAATGCAATAGTCTAGTTATTTAGGTATTTCATCATCTTTCTCACCTCTCATCAACTTCACGTCTTCAACGGATTAGGCTCAGCCTTTCCTGCAAACTTTGCAAGTATGGGAGTTTGACTCTCAGCTATTTTGCCCAATTGTTCCTCCACGGTTTTAGTTCTTTCTTGGAGAATATAAGTTTGCTTAATTTGAGCTTGCATAAAAGATTACAAAGAACTCTCAACTGCTTGGAGATTACCATAAGCTGCTCCATTGTTATTATAATATTGTTTCGAGCACCTGCAGGGTTAGGATATGATTTTTTAAAGTTTGAGCCATAGTTTTGGCTCTTCCACGCAAGGTTATAGGTATTACGAGCAATGAAGTCTATTTCTTCAACATTAGCATTGGTGATGGCATTAGCTTGGGTTTCTTCCTTACCCTTGATTATACTTATGAGCTCATCTACCTTTGAGGTGAGTTCTTCATTCTTCTCCTCGGTGATGGAGTTCACCTTTCTTGAGGAGGATCTTTCTACATGTCATTGGGCATGGTTGCTTTGCATATCATCGAGAAGCTTTGTGCAACTTCAATTTGTTTGCCCACGAATGTGCCTCCAGCTGCAGTGTCAAACATAGATTTAGACATAGGGTTAAGTGCATGATAAAACAAATGGAGTATTAACCACTCTTCCATCCCATGGTTGGTACAATTGCTCACAGACTCTTTCACCCTTTCCCATGCAAGCGCTAGTGACTCGCGGTCTTCTTGTCCAAAACCTGTAATATTAGATCGAAATTGCATAGTCTTAGCATAAGGGAAAAACTTAGTCAGAAAGATTTTAGTGCATTCCTCCCATGAAGTAATAATGCCCTTAGGCAAAACTAGCAACCAATATTTTGCCTTCCCTCTAAGTGAGAAAGGGAACAAGCGCAACTTGACTGTATCAGGGTCAACATCTTTAATGCGCATCATATCACATATCTCAGTGAAAGTGTTTAGGTGCATACCTGCATACTCAGAAGCTGAGCCTCCAAATTGGTTCTGTTGAACCAAGCTCAAATAGTTAGGCTTAATTTTATAGTTCTCCGTTGTGACAGAGGGCTGAGTGATGGGTGCACGCAAATAGTCATCATTGGGAGTAGCAAACTCCCCAAGCTTATTTTGTGCCATGGTGGCAATCTTTTTGGGTTTTCAAATAGACAAATAAATAAACTAGAAACAAAAAGGGATAAACTGATTTTTGGGTTTTCAATTAAGAACAAACTAATAACAATAAATGCACTAAAAAATTCAAAAAATTAAACAAAATCTTTAATAACCTCACTAGGTTAGCGAGAATTGCTTCCTCGGCAACGGCGCCCGAAAAAAGAGTTGATACCTTCGATCCGGATTACAAATGTAGTATAGCTTGCTTTTTCTCTAGAAGACCTAGGTTTATCGAATCATTGGGAAGAATTTTTCTTTGTGTAAGATTACTCGAACGAGACCTTGAGACTTTCGTAGAACTTTTGTTTTACCAGACCAAAATGTTACTCTTTGTGGGGTTTTAGGGTGACCCAGGACACCACTGCATGTTGTAGTGCACAAGTCGTTGGCATAACACTCGTGGAACACCGTTCCACGAATATTACACCCAATAGAGTAGTACAACAGAAACATCGCAGGTCCAAGGTATGACTATATTATACATATTCAGATCCATACAAAAGATCTGCGAAACCTCCTTGGCACAATGAGGTTTACCAGGTAAGTTCCTTTCAATCAAAAATTCAGAAAGAGCAACTTGCAGATTAGTCTAGCACTAGATCTACCTCTAGATCTATCTTTATAACTAATGGTTGACTATTGTTTTATCAGCAACGTTTCTAGCGGTATGGTTTCTATTATTGGGAATTGGTTCCCATCTACATTTTATTGGATCTCCACTATCACTGATTGTAGTATCTAACTCCTTTATCTCTGTTGGACTCGCTTCATCTTCTCGTAGAGGTCCTTCTACGTCTTCTAGTTCCGCATTTGCAGTCCCGTCATTGTCTTCATAACCTAAACAAGGGTTTTGAGGGGTTAGATTGAGTATGAGCGTACTCAGCAAGTTCTAATAGGTGGGTGTCTGATGCACTATCTCTGCTGTCGTGGATCAGAGATCCTAGGCTTATGCAAAAATTTGAATTCGTTTTCTTGTAAAGGTAAGTTTTATTTTAGAAAACTATGTCCGTCAGCCTTCACGGGTTGTTAGAACTTCATGGAGTTCCTTTCCACGTTGCGATCGTAGTTTCTTCCTGGAACAGGGAGTAACATGTCACGTTTTATACACTCTGTAGAGGTGCGCTACTTTTCCCACAAACGTCTATAGCCTTGTTACACAACCGAGAGTATGTCCCCGTTCAGACTTCCATCGTCTGAGGCCCAGTCTAAAGACTTGCCAATCACTCGCCTTTTTCATATCAAGATTCAACTTCTTGATATGAATTATAATGCCACCAAATTTGGGCCCATTTTGAAAAACATCAAGGAAAATAAAGATAAATCTGAAAAATGTCATTCTTTCGCATGTTGTCCTATTATGTGTACTAGATTCCATGAAAAATGATAAACTAGAAGCTTAATGATACGTCTCAAACGTATCTATTAATTTCTGGTGTTCCATGTTGATATTATACCAATTGTTACATGTTTTACATACACTTCATAGCATTTTTATGCATATTCTGGGACTAACCTATTAACAAGATGCCACAGTGCCAGTTCCTGTTTTCTACTGTTTTTGTATTTCAGAAAGCTGTTCTGGAAATATTCTCGGAATTGGACGAAACCTGGACAGGACCTCCTATTTTTCCAACAAGTACACGAAGTCCGAAGGAGAGACGGAGGCGACCGAGGAGGGCGCCACACCCTAGGGCGGCGCGGCCCCCCTCCAACCGCGCCGTGGTGGGGTGTGGGACCCCCGGGTCGCTCCAGCCGCCGCCCTTTCGCCTATTTATTCATCTTCACGGGAAAACCCTAGACACCGAGCCTCCATCCACGAAAAGTTCCGTAGCCGCCGCCGTCATCAACCCTAGCTCGGGAGGGTTCTGAAGCTCTTCCCGGCACCCTGCCGGAGAGGGGAATCATCACCGGAGGGCTCTACATCACATGCCTGCCTCCGGAGTGATGCGTGAGTAGTTCATCTTTGGACTACGGGTCCATAGCAGTAGCTAGATGGTTGTCTCTCCACTTTATGCTATCATGTTTAGATCTTGTGAGCTGCCTATCATGATCAAGATCATCTTATTGTAATGCTACATGTTGTGTTTGCTGGGATCCGATGAATATTGAATACTATGTCAAGTTGATTATCAATCTATCTTATATGTTATTTATGATCTTGCATGCTTTCCGTTACTAGTAGATGATTTGGCCAAATAGATGCTTGTAACTCCAAGAGTTAGTATTTATGCTAGATAGTGGGTTCATGCCTCCAGTAATCTGGGAGAGTGACAGCAACTTCTAAGATTGTGGATGTGCTGTTGCCACTAGGGATAAAATAACCGATGCTTAGCTTAAGGGTGCGCCGTTAGGTCTAATGCATTTGTTTACTTTACGCACATTACTTAATGCGATTATCCGTTGCTTGCAACTTAATACCAACGGGGAACTCGGCATGACAACCTGGAGGTGGATTATTAGTCATAGACGCTGTTGGATAACGGTCTATGTATTTTGTCGTAATGCCCACATGAATATCATAGTAATCATTATGTCATATATATGCATTGTCATGCGCTCAATATTTTTTCAATTGCCCAGCTGTAATTTGTTCACCCAGCATGTTAGTTATTTTTTATGGAGAGACACCACTATGAACTGTGGACCCCGGTCCATTCTTTTACACTGATAATACAACCAACTGCAATCATTGTTCCTTTTCATTCTCTGCAATTAAACACTATTTTCCACACCATACGTTTAATCCTTTGTTTTCAGCAAACCAGGAAGATTGACACCCTTCCTGTTTCGTTGGGGCAATGTAGTTTGATTGTGTTGTGTGCAGGTTCCACGTCAACAGCCGAACTCCTTCCACACGCAAATACTTTTCTGGCACCGTTGACAACCTTCAGAAGTGCTTCTTGCTCCTACTGGATCTGATAACCTTGGTATCTTACTGAGGGAAACTTGCTGCTGCACTGCTTCATACCTTCCTCTTGGGGTCTCCCAACGAACGTGTGTCCCACGTCATCAAGCATTTTTCTAGCGCCGTTGCCGGGGAGCAAGAGGATTTCTGCAAGGGGAGTTTCACGCTTCCAATCTCTTTACTTTGTAATTGTCTTGCTTAGTTTATTTTTATCTTGTCTTGCTTGCTTTATTTATCAAAAACACAAAAAAAATTAGTTGCTTATTTCGAATTGTTATTTTTCAGTCTTGTTATCATGTCTGCTCTGCTCCTTTTTCCGTAGTACCACCTGTGGGAGAAATTATTACTTTTAGACAGAAAAGTGGGGAATCCTTTAGGAATGCCTGGGAGAGAATTTTGGAATTGCACAAGAAGGTGCAACCTAAGATGGATTTGAGAGTTCTTATAAATTTTTTCTACTATGGTTTATTTTCTGTTTATCAACATGCTCTAGATACCATGGTAGGGAAACCTTTTCTGAGTTTGATACAATGAAAGCTCATAATATTTGAGTGGTTTGTCAATTTTCCCAATGGTGGACGAAGCCGGGATATTCACTAAGCTAGATAAAATACAAAAGTCAATTGATGATTTAACTCTGAGCCATAATCTTAAAGAACAACCTTTAGTTGAGCTAAAAATGATTGGGAACCATTCATTGAGATTAATATTGGTAATGAAAAGTTTCGCGCCTACTGTGACCTTGGTTCAACAATGTCCATTGATACGTCCAAAACGTATCTATAATTTTTGATTGTTTCATGCCATTTTTATGCTTTTAGCACTTGTTTTATATTAAGTTTATTATTTATTTGGACTAACCTACTAATAGTTGCAAAAGTGCACAATGTTCTTGTTTTACTCTTTGATGTGTAGAAATTATCAAGAATACAAGAGGAAACCTTGTTGGAGTCGAATTGGGACTTTCCTGAAATCTGTCTGAGAACTTTTTACGAAGATTGCCAGTTTGACCCTCGAAGATGACGTCAATGGAGACCTGGCTGTTACGAAAGTTGTCACAATTTTCCATACGAAGATTTTAAGCCCGAGATCAGCCCAATCGGAGTTCGGACGCGGCCTGTAGGCCCGTTTTGGTGGAACCCTAAAAGGGGGTGACGGAAATCCGAGAAGATATATAAAGGGAGGAAACCTAATTCGTGGAGGACTCCTCCACCCACGAATTTCAGCCACCAAAAGCCACGTTTTTGCCTCCCCCATGGATCCCATCTCCATGGGGGAGGGCTCCCAAGAAGCCATGAAGGAGGGAGGCTAAGGGGCGGCGCTCCCCAAGCTTGCCGGCGGCGGGGAAAGGAGTTCCCCGCACCGCCGGCGCCGCCGCCGCCCTGCGCCGCCGCGCTGCCCCTCTCCGCCGTCTTCACCGCCATCTCCATCACCATCTCCTCCTTGTATTCAGTGGTTCATCCTCCCACAAACCTCTGTACCGTCCTATGTAAACATGGTGTTTGATGCTATAATATTTATCCTATGATTTACATCATGTTTCCGTAGTTTATTTGTCTTTTGATTGCTTAATTGAATGCATGAGGTTCATTAGAGTTGTATGTCTATATGGTGCTGTCCTTTGGTGTCCATTATATTTGTGCGCGCATGGATCAAACACCCTAGGGTTGGTAGTATTTGTAACGAAGCGGGGGAAGTTCTGCCGGAGTGACAGAAACCTGAGAACGCGAACCGATTAGTTGCACGTATGGGAGTAAGAGGACCTTGAACTTAAGGCTATGGTTGGGGAAACCTTAATGCATTGTTAGTATTTGCGGATGCTTTCTAACAATCCAATCATATAGTACTTGTAATCCCAAGTAGTGGAGTGCATGTATATTTAGCCTCTCCCACATAGAAAACTGCATCGAAGACAATGAACCAAGTACCTTCACTAATTAATCTTGGACAAAGCCACCACAATTACCACCACTTTTCCACACTCATGGTACTGTTAGTATATGGTTACTTAGTGTATTTTATTGCTGCAGCACTAACATTTACTTTCTTGTATTTATTATCTTGCAAAACTACCTCTCATACCCGTATTGCTACCGTAGTTTTATTTTCTAGATAATGCAAACGTTTAGTGTGCGTAGAGTTGTATCAGTGGTTGATAGAACTTGAGAGAATACTTATCCTACCTTTAGCTCCTCGTTGGGTTCGACACTCTTACTTATCGAAAAGGCTACACGCGATCCCCTATACTTGTGGGTTATCAAGACCTTTTCTGGCGCCGTTGCCGGGGAGCCATAGCGTAGGTTAATGTTCTTGTGTGCACTTGTTTGCTTTATCTCTAAGTAGTTTTTATTTTCAGTATTAAGTTGTTCTTTATCTTACTATGGATAGGGAATGCGAATTACAAAAAAAATTAGGTGTAGTTGTTATCTAAAAACGTTTTCAAAAAGAAAAGTGATTGGAAAGATGAGTAATGGTTAAATGGGGGTCGACCTTGAACACTTGTGTTCATGCCTATGAAACCAAAACAAATCTTTCCATGGAAGCTTTTCATTAAAAACATGTAAATATTGTGTATATACCTCTGTACATAAAAATAAAATGCTAATTATAGTCTTTAGTTAATTGAAAGTTGATAGTTTTACTTTGCTGTCCAGAAACAGATTTTCTGTGCTCCACCGTATTAAATGTTTAAAATCACCAGAACGTGATCTTGATCTGAAATTTCTTGAGTGCAAAGTGATGCTTATTAGCTTTCTTTCATTAGACTAACTTTTTCTGATTTAAGGTACGTAGATAGGTCGAAAAATTCGATCTTTACTGACTGTTCTGTTTAGACAGATTTTGTGCTTCTCTGTAAATAAAATCGTGATAAATCTCAGAATAGTATTTTGACTTGAAAATTTTTGTGCATAAACCTGAGATTATTATCTTTCTTTCATTAGACTAAAGTTTTTCGATTTGAGCTACTTAACTATCTCGTTGAATGCCATCTTTACGGACTGTTCAGTTTTGACAGATTTCTTTGTTTATTCAATATTGTACTTGGTGTTGTTAGTTTCATTAGTTTTTCGACGGACAACGGAAATCATGAACACCTTAGTATATACAGTGGCTAATGTTGAGTAAAAATTATAAAACTTGTCAATGCTTGAACATGAGTGGATTTTATTTAATGAGTACTAACCCTACTAATGAGTTTTGTGAAGTTTTATGTGGATGTAGCTTATAAGATCTAATCAATATGGTGATATGAGATGAATAAGAAGACGCAAGAGCTCAAGCTTGGGGATGTGTAGGTGCATCCCAAGAACATATTCAAGAAGATACAATCATCTAAGCTTGGGGATGCCCGAGTCATCCCCCTATTCATCAACTAACATGAGGTTGTCTCGTTCATACTCTATATTACCCGTCCACATGATATGTATTGTCTTAACTTGTATTATAATTGCTTTTATATGTCTTGGTTTTACCTTCTTTAGTTTTATTAGGCTCCTTATTTGGTTTCGATTGCTTCTTTACTTTCACTTATAAATTCAAAATAACAAAAATATTTTCTTTTGTTTTGCTTCTTTGTTTGGTTCTTTATTTTAATTTTATTTGGGTTTTACTTTTGATTTTTATTTAGAGTTTTCCTTGCTGTAGCTAGCATGTTTAGGTCTTGCTTAGCCTCTGGTTTCTTAGTTTATCAAAAATAAAGTACCAAGTTTTATCCATTTAGCTTAGTTGATACATATGTAAAAAGTGATTTTCTGTTTTCGGTATCTACTGCTTATTGCGCGATTTTTCATATTTTACTGGAAGCTCTAAAAATCACGAAAAAATTACTGATGTTGTAGCACCTAATCCTCTGCATGTACAAAAATTGGCTAAAATTTCGGGCATGTTTAAGTGCACCTAAAAATTGCGTTTTCCAGCTGCTGTTTTTCTGGACAGATTCTGACTTTTGTTGCAAGAGTGGCCTCTTTTCGTTTTCATTTGATTTTTAATGGTTCTTACCTTTCATTTATAAGTTGGCCATTTAAGCAACCTTTCTGTAACTTAAAAACAAAATTTTATTTGGTTTAATAGTAGCACTTGGGAAATATTATCTATTGTACTAATGTCTAACCGCAGAAAAGAATGGGAAAGTTTTTGTGTTGAAGTTTTTTCACAGAGAATGAAGGAACACCAAACTATGGAATATTGAAGAATTACCAAAGTCATAAGCTTGGGGATGTCCCCGCATCCCTCTTCATCAATAACCCCACGGTTTGCAAACCTTTAAACTTTGTTTTTTGAGCAACATAGGAACTTAACTAAACTTGAAGCGGCTGTATTTTATTATCTATTTATCTTAGCATCAAACACCAGTTACATTAATAAGTGGATCGTCACATATTTTATTTATCCTCTGTTTTCAATGTTTACTTGGTTAATGGATTACTTGTTGAAACTTAAAAATGATGTGTGAATAATACTGTTTAGTAGTTTATGTTTTCTTATGGTTAGTCTCAACTAGCTAATAGTGCATATTATGTTATTTTGATATCAACATGCATTGTCCTGTTCATAAGATGGTATGGTATTGTGGTATCCTCCTCTGAATAATTCACTTGAATCGACTTGGCACATGCTCACACATGTTATGACTGAAAAATAAAAGTCAATTAAGCCTTGATGATCTATTTTGCCTCAGAGTTTTAGTATCGTTTTTATGCCTCCGTTAATTTTATTTTGTCGCAAGCATGATTATGACCGTTATCGCTCTCGTGGTTGTCGCTTCCCAGTCTATTGCTAGCCTTCACTTGTACTGAGCGGGAATGCTGCTCGTGCATCCAAATCCTTAAAACCAAGTTATCCCAAAGAGTCCACCAAAAAATTCCTATGCATGGTATTTCAAGCCATTCCAAGTAAATTTGCATGTGCTACCTTTAAAACCTTCAAAATATTTCTCTTTTTGTGTCAATGTTTACTAGCTCATGAGGAATTAGTGTGGTTATTCTTTATTCTATTTGTCAAATGGACTTTTACACCTGGACTAGTGGCATATACATCCGCTTATCCAATAACTTGCAAAAAGAGCTGGCAACGGGGTGCCCAGTCCCAATTAATTACAACTTTAACCAATTAATTCTCTTCACACTTTTGCCCTGATTCATCAGTAAGCAATGACAAACAGTGAAATACCTGAATGTGTGTAAACCAAAGAGAAAGAGGGATGATCTGCCTTGCTGGTAGAAATAACGTCCTTCATGGGAGCCGCTCTTAAAAGTCCGTTTGACAGGTAGAATACTGTTCTCACCCGCTACCATTCGTTGACAATTAACAAACACCTCTCAAAACATTTTTACCTCTGTTTTTAAAACAAAAAGCTCTAGCACGTGTTAATCCCTGCTTCCCTCTGCGAAGGGCCAATCTTTTATTTTTATGTTGAGTCACCATCCTTTCTTTGAGCACTTCTTCGAGAGCATAGCTGTCGTTCTTAGTGTAATGTGCTTGTCCCAGAATACGATTAATTGAGGTATAACCATGATGCTTTTATCTTTGATATCTCTATATCTAGTCTTCACTTGAACTTCAGAGGTGCCTTGGCATTTATGTTTTGCTCCACAATTAAGGGCAAGCGAGATACCACTCTATCATGCTTTATTATGGTCATTACAATCTTGTTGATGTTTATAAATTTCATGTTATAAGCTCTTAGTTCGTTGATACTTTTCATTAGGAAACATGATTGCTAAGTTTTATTATCCATACATCATGCAATTGTTAAAGACCTGATCATAGCATTTACAATCAAAAATTATTTTGTTATCATTTACCTACTCGAGGACGAGCAGGAATTAAGCTTGGGGATGTTGATACGTCCAAAACGTATCTATAATTTTTGATTGTTTCATGCCATTTTTATGCTTTTAGCACTTGTTTTATATTAAGTTTATTATTTATTTGGACTAACCTACTAATAGTTGCAAAAGTGCACAATGTTCTTGTTTTACTCTTTGATGTGTAGAAATTATCAAGAATACAAGAGGAAACCTTGTTGGAGTCGAATTGGGACTTTCCTGAAATCTGTCTGAGAACTTTTTACGAAGATTGCCAGTTTGACCCTCGAAGATGACGTAATGGAGACCTGGCTGTTACGAAAGTTGTCACAATTTTCCATACGAAGATTTTAAGCCCGAGATCAGCCCAATCGGAGTTCGGACGCGGCCTGTAGGCCCGTTTTGGTGGAACCCTAAAAGGGGGTGACGGAAATCCGAGAAGATATATAAAGGGAGGAAACCTAATTCGTGGAGGACTCCTCCACCCACGAATTTCAGCCACCAAAAGCCACGTTTTTGCCTCCCCCATGGATCCCATCTCCATGGGGGAGGGCTCCCAAGAAGCCATGAAGGAGGGAGGCTAAGGGGCGGCGCTCCCCAAGCTTGCCGGCGGCGGGGAAAGGAGTTCCCCGCACCGCCGGCGCCGCCGCCGCCCTGCGCCGCCGCGCTGCCCCTCTCCGCCGTCTTCACCGCCATCTCCATCACCATCTCCTCCTTGTATTCAGTGGTTCATCCTCCCACAAACCTCTGTACCGTCCTATGTAAACATGGTGTTTGATGCTATAATATTTATCCTATGATTTACATCATGTTTCCGTAGTTTATTTGTCTTTTGATTGCTTAATTGAATGCATGAGGTTCATTAGAGTTGTATGTCTATATGGTGCTGTCCTTTGGTGTCCATTATATTTGTGCGCGCATGGATCAAACACCCTAGGGTTGGTAGTATTTGTAACGAAGCGGGGGAAGTTCTGCCGGAGTGACAGAAACCTGAGAACGCGAACCGATTAGTTGCACGTATGGGAGTAAGAGGACCTTGAACTTAAGGCTATGGTTGGGGAAACCTTAATGCATTGTTAGTATTTGCGGATGCTTTCTAACAATCCAATCATATAGTACTTGTAATCCCAAGTAGTGGAGTGCATGTATATTTAGCCTCTCCCACATAGAAAACTGCATCGAAGACAATGAACCAAGTACCTTCACTAATTAATCTTGGACAAAGCCACCACAATTACCACCACTTTTCCACACTCATGGTACTGTTAGTATATGGTTACTTAGTGTATTTTATTGCTGCAGCACTAACATTTACTTTCTTGTATTTATTATCTTGCAAAACTACCTCTCATACCCGTATTGCTACCGTAGTTTTATTTTCTAGATAATGCAAACGTTTAGTGTGCGTAGAGTTGTATCAGTGGTTGATAGAACTTGAGAGAATACTTATCCTACCTTTAGCTCCTCGTTGGGTTCGACACTCTTACTTATCGAAAAGGCTACACGCGATCCCCTATACTTGTGGGTTATCATCCATCATGCCTAAATGGTTTATGATCTTTTAAAATTTGATAATATGGTTGATTACCCTGTTTTTCATTTTCATGCTGATGGAACAATCACAAGAAGCATAGGGATTATTAATGATATTATGGTCACTGTTCAAAATAAGACCATCCCTGTGAATTTCATGATTCTTGCAAAATCTCTCAACCATATTGTTTTAGGGAGATCTTTTTAAAGAGTAATGGGGGTTTTATCAATGCAAAGTATGGTTTATGAAATTTAATACTCCTATCAATCGGAGGTTCTTCTTCCCGATCAAAAAAGATGACCCCACGAAAGGTTGGGAGATTTTAATGTCTTTGGAAACACTTGATTCTTACTTTCTGCGGCTAACTGAAAGGCGTTAAAGAAAAGCGCTTATGAGAGACAACCCATTATTTTATTTCTGCAATTTTTCTTTTCTTTTGAGTCAAGGAGTTGTTTACTTCTGTAACAATTCCTTTGTATCTTTATTTTATCGCATTTTTGTGCCAAGTGGAGCCTCTAATAGGAAGATGATGCTAGATTTGGATTTCTGCGCAGGAACAGATTTCTGCTGTTCACCGTTTTACTTCTGTAAAATCACAGAAGAATTATTTAAATCTGCAAATTTTTGTGCGTGATTCTCAGATATGTACGCATCTTTCGTGTTTTGAGTTTTTTTATCTGAGCAACGTAAGTGCCTCGAAAAATTCGTCTTTACAGATGTTCTGTTTAGACAGATTCTGTCTTTTATTTTTCGCATTCTCTCTTTTACTAGTGTTGAGTGGAATTCTTTTTTAGGGTGAAGAGCTTCACATAACATCAGTGGCAGTAGTTAATGTTTAAAAGTAACGGTCATGTTTGTGTCCTTATAGAACATGTGAGTTTTTGATTGTGCACTAACCCTCTAATGAGAATTACTCTGAGTTTGGTGTGGCGGAAGTTTTCAAGGGTCAAGAGAGAAGGATGATATAATGTGATCAAGAAGAGTGAAGAGCTTAAGCTTGGGGATGCTCCCATGGATCACCCCAGCATATTTCAAGAAGACTCAAGCGTCTAAGCTTGGGGATGCCCAAGGCATCCCCTTCTTCATCAGCAACTTATCAGGTCATCTCTAGTGAAACTATAATTTAATTCTTTCACATCATATGTGCTTTACTTGAAGCGTCTGTGTGCTTTTTATTTTCAGTATTTTATTTTCTTATGGTCAACTTGATTGGACCCTAGCATTCTTGATTGGGAGAGAGACACGCTCCGCTTTTTCATATGAATACTCTTATTCTTCACTTATACTTGTTGAGTATTCTTATCTAGCTATTGCTATGCTTTAGCTCATGTTTTGCATGCATCTCTTATTCAGAGTTGTTAGTTCTTTTAAAGAAAGTACTCTCTTGATTCACTTATAATTGATTGGAGAATTTATGTTGAAATAAGTTGATTAGTGTTTGGTTGGAACAGAAAATGCTGCATGTGGTAGATGGTATAATGGAAAAGCTTACATATTCTTGTAGATCACTGTATTGGATAATTTGATACTTGTCAATTGTTTTGAGTTATCAAGTAGTTCATGTTTAAGCTTTTGTATCATGTAGTTAAAAACCTATTAATGAAGAACTATCGTAAAGCTCGTTGAAATTTGGTTTGCATGATTGGTATCTCTAAGGTCTAGATATTTTCTAGTAAAAAGGTTTGGTTAACAAGGAAAACAGTGTAGAGTCTTATAATGCTTGCAATATGTTTCATATAAGTCTTGCTGTGTCGGTTGATATCCTGTGTTTGCTTCAAATAACCTTGCTAGCCTAAACTCTGTACTGAGAGGGAATGCTTCTCGTGCATCCAAACCTTGAGCCAAAATCCATGCCATTTGTGTCCACCATAACTACCTATATGTGGTATTCCTTGCCACTCCAAGTAAATTTTTCATGTGCTACCTTTAAACTATTCAAAAACTATTACTCCTATTTTGTGTCAATGTTTACCAAGCTCATGAGGACGGGGTGGATGTCTTTATGTCACCTGTCAAACAGACTTTACCACCGGACTAGCGGCATATACATCCGCTTATCCATTAATTTTGCAAAAAGAGCTGGGCAAATGGGGTGCCCAGTCCCAATTAATTACAACTTTAAACCGCTTAATTCTCTTAACATTTTTGCCCTGATTATCAGTCAAGCAATGACAAACAGTGAAATATCTGCATGTGTAAACAAAAGAGAAGAGGGATGATCTGCCTTGCTGGTAGAAATAACGTCCTTCATGGGGAGCCGCTCTTAAAAGTCTGGTTGGCAGGGGTCATATTGTACTTTCCATTTTCTGATTCGTTGACAATTAACAAAACCTCCTAAAACTTATTTTTACTCTCTATATGATTTCAAAAATTAAAAAGGTCTAGCACATGATTTAATCCCGCTTCCCTTGCGAAGGGCCTTTCTTTACTTTTATGTTGTTTTTTTAGTCAGTTTTCATACTTGTTTCTATCTCAGAAGCAACACTAGTGTCAAATTTGGTTTGCAACAATTTTTATATGCTTGTATATTGCACTCATTATATTGCTTTGTGTTGACAAATATCCATGAGATATATGTTGAAAGTTGAAAACAATTGCTGAAGCTTAAATCTTTCTTTGTGTTGGTTAAATACCTTTTACTTAGAATCTATTGCTTTATGAGTTAACTCTTATGCAAAACTCTTTGATGCTTGTCTCGAAAGTATTATTCATGAAAAGTTTTTGCTTATATGAATTCAGTTGTTTGCTCATTATCTACTTGCTAGCAAACTATAGACCATTGACCTGGATCACTTCATTCATAACATGTGTTTTTTACAATACTATTTGATCAAGGATTATGATTGTAGCATGTCACCTCAGAAATTATTTTGTTTTTATCGTTTTACCTACTCGAGGACGAGTAGAATAAGCTTGGGGATGCTTGATAGTCTCAAACGTATCTATAATTTATCTGATGTTCCATGTTGATATTATACCAATTGTTACATGTTTTACATACACTTCATAGCATTTTTATGCATTTTCTGGGGACTAACCTATTAACAAGATGCCACAGTGCCAGTTCCTGTTTTCTGCTGTTTTGTATTCAGAAAAGTGTTCTGGAAATATTCTCGGAATTGGACGAAAACTGGACAGGACCTCCTATTTTTCCAACACGTACACGAAGTCCGAAGGAGAGACGGAGGCGACCGAGGAGGGCGCCACACCCTAGGGCGGCGCGGCCCCCTCCAGCCGCGCCGTGGTGGGGTGGGGCCCCCCGGGTCGCTCCAGCCGCCCGCCCTTTTCGCCTATTTATTCATCTTCACGGGAAAACCCTAGACACCCGAGCCTCCTCACGAAAGTTCCGTAGCCGCTGCCGTCGTCAACCCTAGCTCGGGAGGGTTCTGAACTCTTCCCGGTCCACCCTGCGGAGAGGGGAATCATCACCGGAGGGCTCTACATCACCATGCCTGCCTCCGGAGTGTTGCGTGAGTAGTTCATCTTTGGACTACGGGTCCATAGCAGTAGCTAGATGGTTGTCTCTCCACTTTATGCTATCATGTTTAGATCTTGTGAGCTGCCTATCATGATCAAGATCATCTTATTGTAATGCTACATGTTGTGTTTGCTGGGATCCGATGAATATTGATACTATGTCAAGTTGATTATCAATCTATGTTATATGTTATTTATGATCTTGCATGCTTTCCGTTACTAGTAGATGCTTTGGCCAAATAGATGCTTGTAATCCAAGAGTTAGTATTTATGCTAGATAGTGGGTTCTGCCTCGGTAATCTGGGAGAGTGACAGCAACTTCTAAGATTGTGGATGTGCTCCGATGCTTAGCTAAGGGTGCGCCGTTAGGTCTAATGCATTTGTTTACTTTATGCACATTACTTAATGCGATTATCCTTTGCTTGCAACTTAATACCAACGGGGAACTCGGTATGACAACCAGGAGGTGGATTTATTAGTCATAGACGCTGTTGGATAACGGTCTATGTATTTTGTTGTAATGCCCACATGAATATCATAGTAATCATCATGTCATATATGTATTGTCATGCGCTCAATATTTTGTCAATTGCCCAGCTGTAATTTGTTCACCCACTAGTGAACTGTGGACCCACTAGTGAACTGTGGACCCCGGTCATTCTTTTACACTGATAATACAACCAACTGCAATCATTGTTCCTTTTCATTCTCTGCAATTAAACACTATTTTCCACACCATATGTTTAATCCTTTGTTTTCAGCAGCCAGGAAGATTGACCCTTCCTGTTTCGTTGGGGCAAAGTAGTTTGATTGTGTTGTGTGCCGGGTTCCACGTCAACAGCCGAACTCCCTTCCACACGCAAGTACTTTTCTGGCACCGTTGATAACCTTCAGAAGTGCTTCTTGCTCCTACTGGATCTGATAACCTTGGTATCTTACTAAGGGAAACTTGCTGCTGCACTGCTTCATACCTTCCTCTTGGGGTCTCCAACGAAGTGTGTCCCACGTCATCACTTGACAACTTTTGAAAAAACTTGCTTCACAATATGGCCTACCATGTATGAACATTAATGGCTTTCAAACCAGATGACCATGGTTATGGCCATATCTTTGACATAGTTTATGATAACGTGTCCATATTTGATAGATGGGTCATCTTGGCATCACAAGGAATGTTTACAAAGGGAGCTTCCAAAATTAAAATAATTTTCAATTTTACAAGTGACAAAAATGTTTTTTTATCAAGCAACTACAAATAATATGGCTCAAAATGCCACCGCCCCAATTTCACACAAATATAAACCTATTTAACGGACAAGCCAAATTTCATGAATTTTCAAAACTTTCTAGCTAAATTCTTGAAATTAAATGACTTTATATCAATTTACAAAAAAGTATATCAAATTTGAACAAGTGTGTGATAGCATGCTCTTGATTTTTTTCAAAATCGTTTTAAGGTACCAAGTAGTCAATATATGGGAGAACCACTTAGAGTTTTGCATGATTCAACTTCTTGATATGAATGGTAATGCCGCCAAATTTGGGCCATTTTAGAAAAAATCAAGGAAAATAAAGATGCATCGAAAAAATGTCATTCTTCTGCATGGTGTGCTATTATGTGTACTAGTTTCCATGAAAAATGTAAACATGAAACTAGACAACTTTGAAAAACTTGCTTCACAGTATGGCCTACCATGTATTAACATTTATGGCTTTCAAACCAGATGACCAAAGTCATGGCGATATCTTTTCCATAGTTTATGATAACGTGTCCATATTTGATAGATTGGTGCATCTTGGCATCTCAAGCAATGTTTACAAAGAGAGCATCCAAATTGAAATTATTTTCAATTTTCGAAGTGATAGAAATGTGAAGCAACTACAAAGAATATGGCTCAAAATGCCACAGCCCCAATTTTCACAAAAAGTATAACCTATTAATGGATAATGCCCAGGTTTTATGAATTTTCAAGCTTTCTAGCTAATTTAGCCGATTAAAAACGAGTTTATCTCGATTTAGCGAAATAGGTCAATTTTGACAACAAGCGCGAGAATCCTGACTTACCCTAACTTTGGGTCACTGACAGGCGGGTCACGCATCTAGTGGGGCCCAAGTGACAGTGACCCAAGTCAGGGTAAGTCAAAATTTCCAAAGTCAGGACTATCCGCCTCACCCCTTCGCATAACAAAACACCACCCGCCACTGCTCCCAATGTTTTTTGCTGGTTGGTTTCATTATCGCAAAGCCTCTCCCAAATTGGCCTGGTTCCAAGATGTAGAATCCATGTTGAATCAGCACACCCCCGTGCACGGCGAAACACCCGCCCTCTGCACCGTCAGCCCCAACCACCCATATCTCACCCGTGCCCGGCAATACACACCACCTACCGCCGCTCCTCACCACCGTGCGCGCGAAGAAGTTTCCCCTATCCGTTGTCCTTCTCGAGACGCACCGGCGGTCAAGTCGATCCCATGGTAGGCCTGTTATGTCTATTCAATCTGGTTGGCATTTTTTTTCCACTCGATCTGCCTGCTCAAATACGTAGTTTATTTGTGCTCGATCTGTTTGCTTGAATCCATGAGCATAGTTAATTTTGCTCTCGGTCTGTTGCTGAAATGCCTTGGCTGAGTTTGTAGTCGATATGTTTACTGAAATGCATAGGCGTATATAGTTTTGTACTCCATCTATATGTTTCCTGCTTTGCATTCAACTAAGCTCCAATCATATATGTCATAATTAAATAGATGGACAAAACTTGGATATTGCATGGATAATTATGCACCCCTTCATATGCCAGTGGTGTTATACAATTTATGGAGTTTTTTAGAGCTCATAGTCACAACTTGGATGTGCTTTGCCCGTGCCGCAAATGTATGAATACTAGGAAGCTGCCTCAATACAGTGGAAGACCATTTACTTATTTATGGGATGCCACGCTATATATTAGGTGGGTTTTTCATGGTGAACCATATGATCATCCATATCAACGGGGGCGCAGATCTTATCATCTAGATCAACTTGGAGAAGCAGATCTTGATCAGCTAGATCAAGGAGGAATTAAGTAGATCTAGATCAAGGGGGGAAGCAGATCTTGAGTATCTAGATCAAGTGGGAGAAGGGGGAGAGAAAAAAGCGCAAGATGCATGAAAAGGGTTTCATTTCAGGGACTTTGGCTATGCTAGATGACAAGGTAAATCTGTAGAACGACTAAGATTCAAGTTGTCTCCCTTAGATATATATATATATTTTTGAAAGCCACGTATAATTAACAAAGTACCGCATACAACGTATACAGTACAAATATAGAGAAAAAGTACAATACACAGGGGAAACAGAGCTAGCACCGAGAACGGCGACATCTCGGCGTCGAGGACGAAGACCACACAGCCACCATCTTGCCAAGCCCGGGGACACCTTCTTCCTTGGAGGACGCCGCAAAGCCCGTCCGCCGCGCCGCGGCGGAGCTTCTGCCGATGAACGAACACGGCAGGCGCCCACCACCCCAGCAACTCCACCTTGCCGCAGCCGCCTTCAACTCCGACGCAGGCAGAAGTCGTCGATCTCGTCCAGCCCTGGGTTCCGGCCACCGGATCCTCCGCCACCACGGATCCGGCGGGAAACAGAGGGGCTCGA
Source organism: Poa pratensis (assembly GCA_947311845.1). Lineage (NCBI taxonomy): Eukaryota > Viridiplantae > Streptophyta > Magnoliopsida > Poales > Poaceae > Poa > Poa pratensis. The sequence goes on from CAMZMU010000054.1 coordinate 49,073,686, forward strand.
GCACCGCACCGGGCCTCGAGCTCTGCAAGTCGAGCGCTGGCGACGCCGAGCCCGAGGAGCTGCACCACCGGAGAAGACCACGCCGACACCAAACCGCCCACCACCAGCACCACCTCCTCCACGGCACTGATATTTCTCTCTAAATCTGTTAATTACTAATTGCAGAAGCTGAGAGTTGAAGGGGTCACTGATGGTAGTGACGATGACCCTTTCATTGATGAGCCTGTACCTAAGATTATGGATCCGTCAGCAGGCTGTGGGTCAGGTACACTGCCTTCTGATGAAGTAGATTGCACGACTGGTGATCATCATGGGCGTACTTACGGTGTTGTCTCGGTAGTCTCATGACCACCCAGCCCAGCTTAAAACACCTGGGGTGCAGCTAAGATCACAAATGTAGAGCTACTTTATGATTGGTAGGCTTTTATCGTAGTACTGTAATAGGAGCTAACTTATGATTTATATGCCTTTGTCCGTGAAACTGTAATTTGAAACTATTCTTTATATATAGTGTGTGTGTTCGTAGTCTGAAATCCCAGCTTAACTGTGACAATTCAAATACTCGTACAAAGGATGAACACATCATTTAGAGGATGATCACATTGCAAATATGACACGCTACACAATCATTTCATGGTAGTAGCACAATTACTTTGTACAATTAGTTTTACCAGCACATTAATTAGTAGCATGAAACACATTCAGGTATATACAACTCAGCCGCTTTAGTAAACCTGAAATTAGAGCATATTTAAACCGCATGTCCGCTTTTTTTATCCTGCCCATAACCAGCTGGCTTCCACCAGGAGAAAGGGTGAAAATATGCGAAAATAAAATTTAGCCCGTGGGAGTCTGGATTTGAGAGTTTGGATTTCGGAAGAGCTAGGCTGGGTAAAACAGGTGCCAAAACACTCCCGCCGCGCCCGCTCAAGTGAAATCTGTCCGGATGCGCGTACGGGCCCCAAAACGTGTTTGGCCCCATTGTCTACGACTCCACTATAGTAAATGAACGGTTTTAAAAAAATATACCCCTACTCTTTATCTGTCCACGTCTTTCTCCTGAACCGAAACCACACTCTTGGCCGCCACTAGCTTCATCTTCCAGCTAAAGGTAAGTGTTCGGAACTGGTGAAACTTCTGTTCTTTCCCGATTTATTTCTCAGTATTGTTCTTTCTTTGATCATACAGGGATTGAGAGTATTGCTCACCTCGAAGTCGGCGTATTTGGTCACCTCTTCTCTGATTGGGCCATTGGGGTATTTGGTGTGCTTGGATTGGGGTGTTCTTGCTTATCTCGATAGGTGGGGCTATTTTATTTGAAAACAATAGGTGGGGGTATTTGCTCACCTAGGAATCGGGGTATTTGGTCACCTCTGCTCTGATTGGGCCATTGGGGGTATTTGTTATGCTTGGATTAGGGTGTTCTTGCTTATCTCGGAGGGTGGGGGTATTTGCTTACCTCGGAATCGGGGTATTTGGTCACCTTGCTCTGATTGGGCCATTATGGGTATTTGATATGCTTGGATTGGGGTTTTTCTTATCTCATATAGGTGGGGGTATTTTCTTACTCGGAATCGGGGTATTTGGTCACCTCTGATTGGGGGCATTTAGTCTCCTTCGATTGGGGTTTCTTTCTCTCTTTATATATGACGTATGCAACCAGTAATTTCTAGTAATGTTCAATGCATTTTGCATCAGATTCTGTATGGAGAACTCTGGGTTAGTGGCGCGCACAACCACTACAAACAGGGAGGGGTCCGTCCGTTTCCTCAAAAGGTATGTTCATTTGTTACCCCAATCTTTTCCATGCTAAAGTGTCCTCTGCAACCTGGATGTTATCGATGTGCTTTTGTAAGATGCTAAAAGTTCTCTTTATCTGCATCCTCAATGACTCCATCTATTTGTGTGTAATTCCTTTGTGACATCATCTTCTTTATTTACTGTATCAGGGTGGTACATACTGAGAACGCGCGGTATTGCTACAACAAAGGATGAGCCCGCACCTGCCGCAAGATATTATTATCTGCTTGGTGGCATGCATGCTTATCAGAAGTTCAGAAACATGTATGTTTTATTAATGTTGGCACTGTGTTTATGTGAAGCCAAATCTAGATATGTCTGTCTAATACAATCATACTACTATATCACTGTTGAGCTCTGTTGCTATTTATGAAATTTAAAACTGCTACTGTGGAGGCTGAGGCTAAAGAAGAGGGTATAATTTCAAAATCCACATGCCATGATTATATTGTTATCAGCTTTGTCTTGTGCTTATCAGAAGTTCAGAAACACAAATTCTCTACATGCCATGATTTTGTTTGATATTATTAGATTTGCGTGCTCTTTACATAACTTAACTCTTCCCTTAATTTCATTCAGTTCACGCACCAGCTGCTCAGCCCTTTCCTCTACCATCATTTTGTCAAGCTTGTGGGAAGGAAGGGGGGCCCTATATGGCCTCGAAAAAATAGAGGAAAAAATGGTGCATGGCCCCCCATTGCGAGGGGTACGATGAGGTATGGATTCCAAGTGGCTTAGAACGACTTGATGTAAGATCTTGTATTTCAATTTTTCCTTCTGTCGTTTACTTCTCTATCAATTTTCTCATGCAGCATGTCCCTTGTGCCGCTCCCACAATAAACAAACTATTGTGGAAACAACACGACTATGACTCGGTCCCTAAAGGTACACGCCAATTGTATGACGTGGACGTCACAAGCCAAAAGCACCTGCCAAAAGTTTTTTACCCGTTGGATGAGCTTTCTCGGCGCCTATTTAAGCTTGCGGCCATATGTGCGCGCGGTAGACACAACGCCATCACATCCAAGTGCCGCGGTAGGTTGCCGCAATAACGGCGGTCCGCGCTAGAGGAACAGAGGCATTATTTTGTGCGTCGTGCATTATTCTGGACGTTTGATGTGGGTCCCCACTAGAGAATCCGATCATTGTCTCGCACCGTACCAACCTATCTCGCGCGGTGGACGTTCGAATCCGATCCTTCAGCGGGCGGAGAGCAACTGTAGCGGCGGGCACCGGCGCAAGCGTCAAAACATGATGGTGCCGGTCGATAATGAGGTTGAACGCGGCGGCGGTATCGTACGTTATCCTCGATCTGTTGGTTTTCTTCGTTGATAGCTATTGGATTATTCGATCGGGAACAATGGGGGCTCTTCTTTCAGGACGGCAAACTACCCAAGTGGTTTGTTCATAATGGGAACTAGAACGACAAAATGATACGTGGCGGCAGTACGACTGCGGGTTGTTCCGCGTCGGCTCGTGGCATATGAGCGCGTGGACGTTCATGGGCTGCTACTATAAATCACCTAAGTATGTGCACCATGGTGGAATGGATGGATGAAGCGCACTCGCCGGAGCTTTTCTGGCAATGTGGAGGCTTGCCCAAGCAAGAAATTCAAGGTGGCTGACCGAGAGTTTCAGCAGAGTTGGAAGAAGCAGGCAGGAAGGGAGAGATAAGGTAAACGCAATTAAGTCGACGTGTGCTTGGCTTTAGCCGATGTGCTGGCGCCGCTTCAGGAGAAGCTAGCTAGAGGCCTGGCTAAAGTTGTTTGGTGTGATTCGTGTTGTTCTTCATTTTGATTGTACGAATAATTAGTTAGTATAGTTAAGATGTGTGAAGTGTTTCCTACTGTGTTCTTCATTTTGTACGAATAATTAAGTACAAGTTAAGATGTGGTGAAGTGTTTCCTGCTCTGTTCTTCGTTTTGTACCAAATAATTAAGCTAGTAGTTAAGATTTGTGAAGTGTTCATGCTGTGTTCTTCGTTTATAACGAATAATTAAGATAGTAGTTAAGATTTGTGAAGTGTTCTGATGTTATTCGTTTTTGTACCATAGTTGGTAATTATAACAGAAAAAAGGACTTGTATTAGGAAGCGTGGGGCCAAAGAGCACTCGATTGCCCCGCTATGTGGCCTTTAAGCACGAAGGCCCTTAGAGCTTCAGTTAATCAATAGCCATAAAACAAACCCTATCCCCACATATGTTTCCTATAATACAGAGAACGCATTTGTCGCACATCCGCGTTCCCACGCCGCCGCACTCCCTCACTCTAACCTAGATCTCAGGCTCTCCTCTCTCACTATGACCTAGATCTCATCAAGATTTCCCTCTGTCCAGTCTAACCTAGGCACTCCCTCTCTCCACTCCGAACCTAGTACATAGATATGGCCAAAGCGGTCCTCGGTCGGTCTGTTGCCGATCTGCTCAAACTCGCGGCGGAGTCCTCCCGCTCAGGTACATGTTCGTTATCCCTTCTACCAATTGCGTTTCGCTGATTTTTCATTTCTTTTTCTAAACATACACTCATTTCTCGTTGCAGATCTGTGACCAGGATGGCAGCCAGAACAGACGTGCCAAGGACATACGGCGGCCGGATCGTCAGGAGTTTATCGGCTAGGATAATGGCGGTCAAAAACCGCGTCACGGATACGCACGGACGGGTCGTCATGGAGGTCATCAGCGCATGGTTGATGTATCATAGATTTCTAGGAAAGAGATGTCAAAATCATAACTAGAAGTTTTTTCCTAAGTAGTTTTTCTTAGTATCTTTAAGATTTTTGTTATAACGGAGGACATCCAAAATGGATGTTGTGTAATTTAATTAATGTAATATATTTTTATTATTAAAGGAATCAAATTGCCCAAAATATTTTATTAGCACTGATTTTCATTAACTTTTGTGCGCTAAAAAAATGTACCAAAGACAGACAAAAAGAATGTGTCTGTTCCACGACACAAAATATCCACGTGTGTTATTGTACGAGGCACATAGCCTTCGCTGCGTGGAAAGGACCGATCGGCGGATCCGATGTGGCGAGTGAAAAAAGCGCCCGCCTATGCACTTTTCCAGATGCAGTTAGGGCACGAGAGAGGAAGGCGTGGAAGACGGTGGTCTCGTCCTTCAGCTAGGTCGTGGCGCTGAAGCCACCGTCTCGTATAATTTTCACCCAACAGAGGCAGTAGAACGTGGGACCCATATCTCTCTCTCTCATACTTTCCCATTTTTCTGTTCTTCCATCTCGTTGGTTAGTTCATCGATTGAAGCACGAGTAAAACCGGAAGAACGAAAATAGATGCTCAAATCGCTCATCTAGGTATGAAGCGGATCAAATCACCAAGATCAATTATCTCGCGATTTGTAAGATTTCGCCCACCATGACGGAACAGCTAGCTTTAGCTGGCTGGATTTCGTCCGCCATGGTCGTGACCCCGAGTTGCATCCGCGCCATAGGCTTATTTTCGAGCTCACGGCGCCTGCCATGACGACCAATTAGCTCGCGGCTATATTTTGGCCGCCGGGTTCTGTCCCCGAGCTATCGCCGCCGGCCATGGTTGCAATTTTCGAGCTCGTGGCGTCCACCATGGATGCGAGCGGCGAGCTGCGGCCCGATCTTCCGCGGCAGCATGTCCACTCCTCCAACGAACTGGTGGATTTTGTGGACGCGTGACACTGGTGTGTGTTCGCCTAGAGAAGGTTCCTCGCTCCCGCTTTTTTCTCTTTTCTCCCTTTTCGGATCGAGGAGATGGCTCCTCTGCAGGAGTTCACCTGTCACCTGCAGGGCGTGCGCGCAGTACTGCCACGATGGCATCCGAACCTAGCTGGCTCTGCGGGGCAGTAGTCTGAGGCGACGCGTTGGGCATGCCCTTATCCATGGCGGCTTTTTTTTGCCTCCCTGGCACAAGCCCGACAATTAGACGTTTGCCTCGGTGTTTTAAACCGCCTGGGCCCGTGTGCTGTGTTGTAGTGTTGGGTTAAGTACATGCGTGAGTACGGTTTTTGAAGACATGGGATAGGGTTTCCTTAGATTATAGCAAGGTTGGAGCAGATACTTGCAACGTGTTTTAGATCTAACGACCGAACCAGAAAGAATAAAGTAGATAGAAGGACCGTGACTACGGAGCGGCGCCGTAGAAATGTCGTTCGAGCGGCGGCTTCAGTTGCCAGCTGTAGGCGCCTCTGTAACAACACTAGCCAAACTAGTCTTCTGCGCGAGCACGTTGTCGCACGGTCAAAAAGCTGCAGCGTCAGCAATTTGTATCGGTAGTAGACCAAGAGATATGCATGCAGATTTTTGTAATAAAACTCATGAGAATAAAATAGGGACTGCGCAATGCTCTCGTTACATTTTCTTACATGCAAACTCTTATCTTATTTTGCTGCCATTT